>JAOQMQ010125798.1:0-12123 GCA_027563845.1 Erythroxylum subrotundum | reverse complement strand
CCTTCACTTTATACATAAATAAGCACCAAATATTCTTGATAATCACTCATTTAAAAATCTTAACTTACAGAAAATTTTGGGGTCCAACATCCAAAGACTTTTACCATTGAGTAAGCTTGAAGAGCTAGCAAAAAGGATTGATGATCCTTGGCTAATAGAATGAGATTTTAATAGCATTTTACACCCCAATAAGGTTGAAGGAAACTTAAACATAAAGAATCATAACAAGGACTTCAAGAACTATGTTGTTAACATATAAGTAACTGAATTAAGTTTGGTAGGGAGCTTCTACACTTAGTCTAATAAGCAAAAAAGTGATTGGTTTATCATAAAGAAAATAGACATGGCCCTTACTAAAGATAACTGGTTGAGTTTATTTCCTAAAAGTAAAACTTTCTTTATCAACCCTTTATTCTTGCATCATACTGATATTGTGATGTAGTACATGTTTCAAAAAGCCCTAAGGTAGCATCGTTCAGGTTTAATAATTACTTATAAATTTGAAGAGTTTCAAGGGTCTTTGAAGAAAGGTGTAAGAGGGGAGGTTCAAGGAACTAAGGCTTTCATATGCATGTGGAACTGTAAGGATGGATCCAGAAATGTTTTTGAGTAGAGGCAAAATATTTAAAGTACCCTTATATTACTGAAAAAGATACAAATATTTGTATGTTTGATAAGAAAAAAATTACATCATTGTCTTGAGCTTCTTACATATAACTTATTACAATCATTCCCTACAAGTCCTCATATTTTGATATCGCTGTAAAAAATTTTCATTGTCAATACTATTAGAGATATCTTTCTCAATATATGTGATCAAACAGTCATTCATTCAAGAATCTCCCATTTGATTGCGCAAGCGATTTTTCACTATCTTCATTGTAGAAAATGCTCTTTCCACCGATGCAGTAGCAATAGGCAAAATCAAAGCTAAACTCACAAGTAAAAACACCAAAGGGTACACAACATCCTTTTTTGTTTCAACTAGCTTCTTGGCAAGATACCTAATCCCATTTAATATCGAAAATTGATCATCAAATTGCATATCAACAATATAATTGTCAAGTTGATCACCAAGAGTAATCAGCTCTACTTTAGAAAAATCAAAAGGATAAAATTCAGCAAGTTAAATCAATTTTTACTTATCAAAAGCATAAAAAGAGTCACTTGGATTCAAGCATGCCACACAAATAAGCAATTTGGTATTTACCTCATTGAAGCGATTGTTGAGCTTTTGAAGTTGCATAGCAATCACAGTGTAAAATAATTCCACTTGATAATGATGCAAATTTGTCATTTTTTGTGCATTTCGTCTTGACCTTCCCCGATGTACAAAATTTTCATGCATATTTGGAATGGCAATATCATGGTTCTCACAAAATGAAGATGTTTCATCAAATAAGGATTGCCACCCATCATCCCTCATCATTTGTAGTTGTTGTTTGGAAACTTTAATCAAAGAAATTGCATTGATAATGTCTTGATCCTTCCTTTGCAATGCTTGAGCTAATTCATTTGTGATGCCCAAGATTTTTTTTCATCAAATGCAAGCTAAACACAAATTCATAAGATTGGATAGAATCAAGCAAAGCATATGCTTCACCTTTTTGCTCTGAAGTTGTGCCTTCTTCCATAATGATCTCTAGAACATCAACTATGGAGTCAAACATCACGATTAAGCTTGATAATGATCCATAATGTGTGCCCCAACGTGTGTCACCTGGTCTTTGAAGAGAAGTTTCTTAATGTAAACCTTTACCACTTGAAAGTTCACCATTTTTCAGCCCTTCAACAATCTTACTAAATTGCTTCTTACGAAGTAGATCTTTTCTTTTACAGGAACCTCCAACTACATTTGATAAGCTTGAGACTGTGTTAAACAACAAAGCAACATGTACATGATTCTTAGCCACCGCTACAAGTGCTAATTGCAATTGGTGAGAGAAACAATGAACATAGTGCGCTGAATTATTTTCTTTTAAAATCAAAGTGTTCAAACCATTAATTGCCCCTTGCATATTGCTAGCTCCATCATAGCCTTGCCCACGTAGAGATGATATACTCAATTCATGCTTTGAAAACAATTCATCTATTGCAAACTTTAGTGATAAAGAGGTGGTATCACTAACATGAATAATACCAATAAATCTCTCAAGCACACATCCTTTTGCATTCAAATAATGTAAAACAATAGCCAATAGTTCTTTGATTGAGATATCACAAGACTCATCAATAAGGATAGAAAATAACCCACCTTGAAGATCGTTAATAATGGCATTGGAGGTTTTAATTGCAGCGGCTTTGACATTATCCTTTTGTATGTTAGAACCAATGACTTTGAGATTTCCACGGCCATTGTTTAAAACAACATTATTGATAGCTTCATTATGGTCAGCCAAGAATTGTAAACGTTGAAGAAAATTACCATTATTACTAGAAGTCTCTTATTCATCAAGACCATGAAAAGCTAATCCTTGACGTAAAAGGAATTGAACACAATCCACTGATGTAGTGAGTTGGGTACGATATTCCTTTTGAGCTTGGTTGGATTGATTAGCATAAGCAACTTGAATATGGTGTTTCTGATTCATCGAATCTTGACATTTCTTCAAAGCTATATTGTGAGAGCTATTAGGACCTCCTACATGAATATGAAATATGTCTTTTTTCTTCCAATTGTTAAATCCATCAGTAACAAAAGTATCACCACTTGCTTAACTTCTAATATCCGACCTAAAAAGATAGCATCATAAGCAAAAAGCTGCATCTTTTGTAACACTATACTCTAACCAATTGGCGTATTCTTTAAACCAAGATGGAACAAATCTACTATAAATATTTCCAAGTTTTCTTTATGGAAAATCATGCTCAAAAGGTTGACATGGACCCTTTTGCAAATAAGCTCTTCATATTCTATCACGGTCATTTGGATGATAATCTGAAATTTTTTTCCGCAATCCTGGATTAGACTGAAGATCATCTAAATTGACTTCTAAATGAGGATGTTTTAATGGGTTGAGGCTAGAATCCTTATTTGTAAGAAGCCTTTTGGGAAATTTATCCATAACTGAAATCAAAGTTAAGTAATTAGGGACAAATTGAATAAAAAATAAAAAATAAATTATCTATTCACAAAAAATTAACTAATTAAAACTATTTTTCAAATAGTTTACACAGATGCAAATTATGAAATACACAAACAAAAGGTAAAATTTTCATATATATTTTCAGTACATCATGTTTTCCAAAGCAAAAAAGAAATTGATACTGGATATTAATGTGATCCTTAAATAGGGATATGAAGTCATCTACGAGTTGGAATGCTGTTGAGTGCTTTTACTCTCGTTTTCTAAAGTCATATCTCTATTGAGCATAACAGATTCGCTGGATACTTCATTATAATTTATAAGTGCTGTTTTTGTTCATTTTTACGACTTTATATCCTATGATTTTTCATCTACAAGTTTTTATTTTCTAACAATTTGATCCTTACTTTGTCAACCTTCAATTTGCTATCTGTTACAGGTTTTTACCTCTGAAAAATCCAAGACTAACGGATCACTTTGTTCAACTCCCCTTGATATTTTCTTCTCTGTGTAAAAGTTTCAATGAGAAATCTTATCTTGCGTCTTCATTAAAATTCTAAAAGAATGTGAAATCTTATCTTGCGTCTTTAACTCAATAACCACTTTAAAATTTCAAAAAGATTATTTTTTCCTGTTTCATTTGAGGTAAACGTCTAGAATCCAGATTATATATATATATATCAAACCACTTTGCTCCAAAGTAGATTTTGCTAACACCAATAAATCCAATCACCAAGATGAAGTGGGAATTTCCCTATCAAATATTAAAGCCCTCAACGGTATATCAGCAGTAGAATGGGGTGGGGCCTGTGGGGGAATCCTTTCCACAATTGCGTTCAATATAGAATATTGTTTTTTGCTTTAGGTGTGGTCGTCCTTGTGGAGTTAGGGGAAGAAGAAGCCAAAAAGACAAAAAGTAGTGTGATGAAGAAGCCAAAAAGGTATTAAAAAATATGAATAAAAAAGGTCAATTAAACATGTAGTTTTTATCTCTCTATTTGTAGGCTTTCATTTAAAAAAGTCATGGGCCCAAATAATAGTAATCTTAATAAAAGTGGATGGGCTCAGATTTTATTTTTTATTTGATATCTTAATATATCTATAATTTTTATTATTTTTTTTGTCACCAATTAAATTAACGGGGGAAAATTTTAATTTTTGTATGGGATCAAAACTTAAATTAATGAATTTTTATATAAAATTTTTTAAATGCAGTGGGAGAAAGTGCTCCCACTGTGCATCCGTCCATGTGTGGAAGCTTGAAATAATGAAGAATAAATTAAAAGATCTTAATGTCTCCAAGGTCAATGACACTTAAAAGCTTGTCATGACATCTTTGGAGAAGCTAAAAAAAATTTAGGATTAATTATATTTTTCTGTAATTGATCAAAAGTTTAATTAGAGGAAAAGGTAGGATTCTAGGAAAATGAACTAGCTTTAAACATTATTAATTCAATAATGCAACCAAGGTCAAGGGCAATATGGCGAACAGATGGAGATAGGAGCACCAGTTTCTACCACAAGTCCCTAGTAGATAAGAGAAACATAATAGAATTATTTCCTTTACTAACCATATTGGCTCTATTACTATTTCTCATGAGGAACTTGTATAAAATGCTTACTTATACTTTTCAGAGCTCATAAGAACAATTGCATAGGGGGATTCGTCTATTTTATCCTTACATTAGATCATAAGGAGTATATTAAATAGGAGGAAGAAAAACCATCTTTAGAGACCAATTAGTGAATAGGAAGTAGAGGAAAGTGTGTTTATTCAATCAACTAAAGACACCTAGTTTAGACAATTTCATTGGATTTTTCTTTACTAACCATATTGGTTAGCTTGATTAGCTTGGCTTTTGTTGATTATTTGATCATATGTTGTAAAACTAAAGCTAACAGCTCATGTTGCTTGATGACAGTTATTCAATCTTTTGAGAAGCTCTTTGGTCTCACAATTAATAGGGATAAAAGCTCCTTATTTTTATCTGTAAAATCTTATTAGAATACAAGTTGGTTTTCTACAATTACAAGATTGAAAGTTAAAGCTCCCCTTCATTATCTTGGTGCCCCAATTTCAATAAAAAACATTAAATAGCAAAGAGTTTCAACTACTATTAAATAAATTACATACAAGAATAATAGGATGATGAAATAAGATCCTTACCCTAGTTAGAAAGCTCAACTCCTTACATATATACTAGGCATCATACCTCCACTTCCCAAAAAAAAAATAGTAAAAGCTGTTGACAATATACTAAAGACATTTCGTTGGATGGGGGACTGTTGGCAGAGCTGGAAGAAGAGAGCAGAGAATTTATATTTAACAAAGAACTAAGTTTTCTGTTCTTGAAAAAAACTTCTTGTAAACTACTAACATATTTATACATCATTTTAGTCAAAAAAATTTGTCAACCAAACTTCCATGATTTAAGGAAGTTTGTTCACCAAACTTACATATTTTAAGCTCCTCCACGAATTTACAACAACTTCTAACTAATGGAGGATTACAAAATATCAAAATAAAAAATGATAGTACGTGCATCAAAAGACACATCATTACAACAGATTTCTCAACACTCCTCCTTGAGGCATGTGATGGAGCGAACACCAATCAGTGATCTAAGAAATTCAAATCTTGGTTTCTGCAATGCTTTTATAAAGATATCTGCTGCTTGATCATCTCTATTGCAATGTCTAATCATCACTTCATTTTTTTTCAGCTTGCCTTATTGCATGATATTTTATCTTGATGTGTTTTATTTTGCCGTGGAAAACAGGGTTCTTCACCATTGCCACTGCTGACTTGTTGTTACAAAGAATTTCAGTAGCTTTCTTTTGCTGAAGATTCAAATTAGTCATAATTTTTCTTAACCAGATTGCTTGGTTTACAGCTGCACGAATAGCAACAAATTCAGCTTCTGTCGTTGATTGTGCAATTGAAGATTGCTTCTTCGTTCCCCAACATATGATACCTGAACCCAAAGAAAAACAATAGCCACCGGTACTTCTCATATCCTCTACTGAACTAGCCTAGTCACTATCTGAGAATCCTAGCAGCTTGATTGATGAATTTTTTCTGTACAGTAAGCCAAAACTTAAAGTACCTCGTACATATCTGAACACCCTCTTGGCTACTACTAAATGGATTTCTGATGTTTCATTCATGAATCTTGATAGCAAGCTTGAAGCGAACATGATATCGGGCCTAGAAATTGAAAGATAAAGCAGAGAATCAATCATACTTCGATAAAGAGAAGCATCTGTAAGTTGAGCACCATCATTTTTCTTCAAATTTTCTCCATGGACAGTAGGTGTACTCACTGGTTTACAGTTACTAAGATTGAACTTCTTTAGAATTTCACCAGCGTATTTTTGTTGAGACACAAAGATGCCTTGCTCAGATTGTTTGATTTCTAAACTAAGAAAATAAGACACAATCCCCAAATTATTCATATAAAATACTTTCTGTATCTTGATTCTGAATTCTTCGACTAATTTTGGACTGCTGCCAGTAACCAGGAGATCATCTACATAAATTGAAACAACAAGAATCTCGTTTTTCAATAGCTTGACATAAAGTGTTGCCTCATTAAGACTTCTAATGAATCCCAATTCCAACAAATAATTATCAATTTTTTCATACCAGGCCCTTAGCGCCTGTTTTAGGCCATAAAGTGCCTTCTTCAACAGACATTCACGATTACTACCATCATTAAAATCTTCAGGCTACTCAATGAAAACTTGCTCCTCCAAGAAACCGTTTAAGAAGGCTAATTTAACATCAAGCTGAAACACTTACCAATCCTTACTTGCTGCAAGTGCAAGAATCAACCTTATTATGTCAAACCTTGCAATAGGAACATAAGTTTCTGTATAGTGCACTCCTTGATGTTAAGCATACCCTTTCACCATAAGTCTTGCCTTGTATTTATTGATGGAACCATTTGTGTTTAATTTCAGCTTAAAAATTCATTAGTTCCTATCACCTGCTGATTTTCAGGTCTAGAAACTAGACTCCAGATCTCATTTTTATTAATCATTATGATCTCCTCCTCCATGGCAACTTTACACTCAGGAATAAGCAATGCTTCCTTAGCTAGAGTGGGTTCCAGAGATGCAGCATTACACATGTTATAGATTTCTTCAAGGAATCTTGTTCCTCTAACTGCATAATCATACTCATCTTCAGATTCATAATTGATTATAGGAGGAGCTTCATGTTGTTCCAATAGCTCCAGTGAAGGTTCCTTTTGTAATGTAGTTGACTCCATTTTTGTCCAATTCCATTGACTACTTTCATCCACTTTAATACCTCTACTCACATAAACTTGATAAGTAAGAGGATTTAAAATTTTATAACCTTTAGATTCATTGCTATAGCCAATGAGAATCCCCTTTTCTGCTCTATGATCAAGTTTACCTCTCTTTGCTTTTGGAATGAAGGTGTAGCACATGCTTCCAAAAATCTTCAAGTGAGTTACAGCTGGTTTTTTTTTTTTGTTTTCTGAACCATGCTTCATATAGAGTCTTGTTGCTTACAACTTTAGTTGGCAGCCTGTTTTGAAGATATACTGCAGTATTTACAGCTTCAACCCATATAGTCTTTGGCAAATTCTTTTCAAATAAGAAACATCTGGCCATATTTAAAATTGATCTATTTTTTCTTTCACTTACTCCATTTTTGTTGTGGAGTATAAGAGACTGTAAGCTGATGATGTATGCCTTTTTGCTGTAAAAATTCCTTGAATTGAGTTGAAGTATACTCGGTTCCATTATCTGATATGAGAGTTTTGATAAGACAGCCAGATTGTGTTTCAACTAGAGCCTTAAAACTATTAAAACAACTGAACACTTCAGACTTCTGCTTCAGAAAATACACCCAGCAATATCTAGTAAAATCATCAATGAATAATAGAAAATGCCTATTATTGCAGTGAGAAGGAATACTCATCAGACCACACACATCAGTGTGGATGAGCTCAAGTTTTGCAGAGGCTCTCCATGCTTGGTCAGTTGGAAATGGAGTCTGACTAAGTTTTCCGAATTGAGAGACTTCACACACATCCGTGTTATCAGCTATTGGTGGTAGTCTGACTACAAGATCATTTTCTTGAAGTAGTTTTAAAGAATTAAGATTAGCATGACCCAATCTTTTATTCCAAAGACAAGCCTCTTCCTTGTGACTGAGACAAGACTCAATTTTTATAGTTTCCCAATCTACTGGAAAGCTTCTTTTGTTCATTTTTTACTGAAAACATCTTCAAACCAGTAGGATCACTAATCTCACAAGTTTTATCTTTGAATACTAGAACATAATTATTGTCTAGCAGCTGACCAACTGAAAGCAAACATTGATCTAGCTCAGGAACATATAACACATCAGTGATTGTTTTGATACCTGAGATGGTTTGGACTAATACATCTCCCTTGCCTTGAACATCTACAAGTCTTCCATCGCCAAGTCTGACTTTTGAAGCGTAAATTTTGTCCAAATCTTTGAAATTACTTAGGTGTGAGGACATATGATGTGTACAACCACTGTCAACCAACCATAATTCTTTAGCTGCTGCTAAAACTCCACATTCTTTAACTTCAGTTGCGAAAAACAGCTTTACCTCTAGTTCATCAATGTCTTCAGTGACTTGAGTAGGCTGAGCTTGGGGTTATTGCCTAGTATTTGTTTTACAAACTCTATCAGTATGACCAAACTAACTACAAATATTACACTGCGCACCAGGTCTCCACCAATAGAAGTTTTCACCGTGATTATCTTTCTTACAATAAGGACAAGGAGGATAGTTAAACCTCTTTCCTGTCCTTTTGCCGAAATTTTTATTCCTCCCTCCTTTATCATTTGTTTGGCCTTTCGATCCTTCTTTTGAGGTTTTGATCTTTGTGCATGTGTTGATTTTTAAGCTGTTGTAAATCTCTGAGATCCATATCCTTGAGCAGCTGCAAGTGCTCTTTCTTCCTTTTGATCTTTTGCTTCTCTAAGTGCTTTCCTTTGCTCAAAAGAATACAAAACATTTGTTAGCTCTGTTAGCTTGATTTGTGACATATCCCAAGAATCTTCAAGAGAGGAAATTTTTGCTTCAAACATTTCTAGAAGAGTCACCATAATTTTCTCCATAACTCTCTTTCCTTCCAACTCCTCTCCCAACAATCTGATCTAGTTTACCACGTTTATAATTCTATCAACATACCCATTATCTTCTCTGAGTCCTTCATCCTCAACAGCTGAAACTCCTTCCTTAGATTGTATATCTACATCTACCTTATCTTGTCAGATCCTTGGAATTCAGTCTTCAACTTCACCCAAGCTTCATGTGCTGTTTTGCAAGCTATAATCTTGGTGAAGATAGAATCGGTTACTGCAGCATGTATGTAGGACAGAGCTTTTGGAGCTTTGACAGCTTCTTCTTCATGTTATTTAATTTGCTGTAGTGTTGGATTTTGCCTCAGAGGAGGGACTATTTTTTCTTCTTCTACATATTCCCACAAGCCAAGACCTTGAAGGTAAGCCTTCATTTTTACAGCCCATAAGTGATAATTTTCACCATTAAAACTAGGAGGTGAAAAAGAAATACTACTGGAAGCAATGAAAAATGTAGAAGAAAAAATATGGATTATATGGTGGGTTTTTTTTTTCTTGTTGGTTTTCTCTCAAACACTCACACAACCTTTTACGATCAAGAGCTCTGATACCATTTGTTGGTAAAGCTGGAAGAAGAGAGCAGAGAATTTATATTTAACAAAGAACTAAGTTTTCTGTTCTTGAAAAAACTTCTTCAATTCTGTAAACTACTAACATATTTATACATCATTTTAGTCAAAAATGTTTGTCAACCAAACTTCCATGATTTAAGGAAGTTTGTTCACCAAACTTACATATTTTAAGCTCCTCCACGAATTTACAACAACTTCTAACTAATGGAGGATTATAAAATATCAAAATAAAAATGATAGCATATGCATCAAAAAACACATCATTACAGTAGATTTCTCAACAGGGACCTGACAAAGAAAGCTATTGTTATAGCTAAATAGGTTGATATCGACCTACCAAAAGAAAAAGGTGGCCCTAGAATTAAAATTTTGAAGACTATTACACTACAAGGAAAAATACCCCTTCAGCGACGTTTTAAAAACGTGACAAATGATCAATAAATGTCGTAGAATGTTTTTTGTGACGTTTTTAAAAATGTCACAAAAAACGTCGCTGAAGGTGGAGTAGGGAAACGGTTTCGACGACGTTTTATGAAAAATGTCGAGGAAACCTTGCCGATTCAACGACGTTTTAGAAAATGTCATAAAATGGGATGGAATGGGCGACGTCTGGAGTAAACATTGTGGAAACTTGAAGCTTTATGCTACATTTATTAGACGTCGATGTAGGTAGACAATCGGCGACGTTTGGGAATAAACATCGCCGATTATTAGTTAATTTATTTATTTAAATATATTTAAATAAATTTTCAATTTTAAATAATAAAATTTGTGTGATTCATCCAAAAATAATATTAATTGTGAGAATTATTAAAATTTAATTTGAATTTTTCTTTGAATCCGAATATGGTTTTAAATTTAAATTTTAATAGAATTATTATTTTGATTTAATAATTAATATTTGAAAAAAAATTTGTTAAATCTTATTTATGTAATAACTATTTAATATTATATATGGAATTTTTTATTTAATAATTCATCAATTTGTTGAGTACATCATTAATTTGCGAATGATTAATATATAACAAGAATTTAATACATGTAGATAATGAATTATATAATTTCAATTCCCAAACATGTCATAATATAGTAATTAATATAAAAAATATGTCATAAGTGTTTAATATATCAGTATGAGTACTTATCTATTCTAAACGAATATTATGCGTAGAACATAAAAGTTTCAAGACCTTTTTTTGTTGTTCGACTTCGGTAGTTAATTTATCCTGCATTTCTTCAAATTTTTTGGTCAATTCATCAACTTTAGACTATAAGCCCTCATTAACCTTCTTCGACTCTAATTTGTCTCGAAGTCTCTTTCTGACCGAAGTCTTCCCTTGTGGTCGAGGCCCCATTCCCATGCCAACAATGTAATCTGATCTGGTGCCCAAGACTTTGTTGCACACTTCATCCACTGTCATCGGATGATCTTGTTCTGTTGAATATGTCAATTCGTGATACATTAAGTTCTAAAAAAGTAAAGAATTAATTACATACACAATCTTATTTAAGAAATATTTATAAATAAACTATGTACTCACCCATTTTTCTTTGCATTCGGGAGTTGTTCATTGACCTTTACTTTCATCATAATGAGTGTGATACCATAACTTCATCCGGTCACACTCTTCTCCATCTCTGTTACTCTGTTTTATAGAAATATATAAATAGTCAGATTTATTTGAAATGTCAATAAAAGCAAAATATAATTAAAAAGATAATAACTCACAATCTCATCCCGTATCGCTACAAAGGCCTTGGAGCCGGAGTTTGGTAGACATTTGACCTGACTCCTAACTAATTTTGCTTTTTGATTTTTTTCCTAATCGTACACGTAAGAAAATGTATTATAACATCTATAAATCATAATTCATAAATACTAAAATAAAATAAGTTGTCAAAAAAGTAGTGATCAAATAAACTAACCTTTGTAGCTGATTGCTCCCAATATTCGCATAAATCCATCTACTCTGCCACTGTGACATTATGCGGCTCAACATCCTTTCCGTGCTTGGTAAAATGCTTTTTAAAACTATATCATTGATCTTTGGACCTTAAAGCAAGAAACTTCTTCACAGCAACATGTACTTCGTTGTCAGTCCTCATTCCCTTGACTTCCAACTTTTGCTGCAAAAAATTATAAATTATTGGTCAATGTTATAAGCATATGGAAAACACGTACAAATTAGATTGGTTTAGAATACTTACGTCTAACTTATCAAATGCAATGATGACACGACCCACCTTTTGGGCCGTGTTGGCACTAGGGAATGGGTAGGCTTAATGCCACCAAAACCCGTAGTAAGCC
>JAOQMQ010125790.1:0-12124 GCA_027563845.1 Erythroxylum subrotundum | reverse complement strand
TTGATTACCAATTATTTATTTAAGGAAATAAAATAATTTTTAATGGTAATTTATCGAGAAATATCATATAAGAGATTAAAATAAATTTAATTAATTAAAAAGAATTTATTTTTAAGTTTTGTCTAATATATAATTTTCATCAATAATAAAAATATAACTATGTTGATATTAACAACTAAAAACATATTTTTGAAGAATTTTCAATTTAGTCAATTTATCAGACTCATTTTCTTAATAAAAATTTGACTAAAACCTTCACAAAAGATTTGTTAAAGAATATTTTAAGGATAAATAAGTTTTCTTTGAAATCAGGTCTTAATTCATCTTGAAATTTGAAAAGCTTTATACATTAAGTTCGAAATAAATATGTTTTCGCGTGAAGAACCCCTAAATTGTTAAAGTAACTACGTAGGAGATACAATAAAAATTACAAATGAATTTATAAAGTTGTTGTGCCATGATCTTCCATGGTCTTGATTTTATCCTTAACTTGAATGGTTATGAAGTTTTTGTACTTTTCTCTGTGATCTTTATAAGGTGTCCCTTGACTTTATTTTATATTGCTTTCTTCTTAAGACATTAAAAAATAATTAGATAAATTATTAGTAGTAACTATATTTTATTATCACCAAGTATAGATTGAAACCTTCGTTGGTTAAACAATCTCTCTTTTTTAATGATAACAAAACATATGATATTAGAAAGCAACAAAGATTAACTATTTAAACACACAGTTTCTTTATATCGAAGCAATATAAACATTTTAATCCTTCTTAACTCATGCATCATAAAAATTACCCTTTTTATTTGAAAAATCATGTAGCATAATGAAAATTTATAAGGAGATAAACATATTCGAAAATTCCTTTTTATCAATATTAAAAATAATTACAATTTTATGTATATCCAAGAAATCAACTACTCCTCTTATACAATAATTACTGCCTTTGAACACATTTAATATCACTAACTCTCTCCCTTATTTTGCATAAAAAAGAGATTAAATATTCGTAAGAGGAAGAGAAAATGAAATAATGTAAATAAGTCCTTAAAGCGATCTTAAATAAAATTAACTTTTCCCCAAGGTAAGGTAATTGAGCTTTAAAAGCATCAAAGTGAGACTATATAACAGAAAATGAAAGTAAAGTGTTGGTGTTATTGGTCTATAACTTGGACCCTACGGTTGTCAACCTCATTATTATCCTTTAACAGATATAATGTTTAGTCATTATTATGCTCCAATGTTCATTTCTCTTATTGCCAACGTATACATTGTTTCTGTTATATATAAGAGTCATGTATCTGCTCAATAACGAGATGGTTGAACACTGCTCATTTTCTCTGTTTTTCTTCTCTCATGCATCTTTATTTGCTCCATCCAACTCAAGCATTTTCTTCTACATAAAAATACCTTACACACGTATTTTGTCTTACGCACAAATTCTGCATTTATTTACCTTCCTTTAATTTCGGAGACAGTTCCTACTCCACCTTTTGGAGTGCATCGAAGCTGGTAAAAAAGGCATTAACCCTGAGGCCAAATCCCGTTGTCTTGCTGCATCATAGAGGGAGAATTTCTGACTTAGGGAAATGATTTTTCACGACGCCTTGCGTTTCAGATAAACTGTTCAATTTTAATTATTATTTCTACTTAAGTAACAATCTAAGTCAAAAAATTATTGCGTTCCTATCATTTGTTGGAAATTACTGCGATTTTGCTGTTGTGTATTTAATTTGGTAGAAGTCAGAATATGGTGTTGTTTTCTTCGTATTGTTTGATTATTTCGTGTGAGACATTTCTGCTTTTGGATTTAATATGTCATCTGCAAATGATATCAATGTAGGTTCTGCACTTACTATTCCCTATATAGGCTCAGCCCCTATCACTGTAACCCCAAAAATTATAGCTGATCTAACTAGATTAAAGCCTTTAAGATGGGAGAAATTTTAAACGGTGGTATAAGAAAATTCTGTTTTACTTTCAACAATACGAAATGGATTATATACTGTTTCAAAAGATTCCTAGTGACAATATTGACCCTAAGATTACTAAAGATAACCGTACCGTTAGGGGAGTGTTACTCAACCATATGATCCACCCTTTATTTGATATCTAATGTAAGTACAAAACTCTTAAGGAAAATTGGGATGCTTTAGAAGTGAAATATGGGACGGATTATGCCGGTACTAAGAAATATGTTGTTACTATTTGGTTAAAATTTACCATTATTGATGATAAGCCTATTATAGATCAATTACGTGAGTATGAAAATCTAATTACGAAAATCTTTGCCGAGGGTATGAACATGTGTGAGTTGTTTTAAGCTAATGCCCTTATTGAGAAACTACCTGCCTCGTGGAATGAGTACAAAAACCAGTTGAGACATAAGAAGAAAGACTTGAAGCTTCAGGACTTGATAGGATATATAAAAGTTGAGGATGCCGACTATGCACAAGATAAGATCAAAACACTCACCCTTATCCCTAATGTTAAGGCTCACGTGGTAGAACATAGAAATGCTAATAACTTTAAGAAGAATGATGGACAAAACAAACCTTTTAACAACAATCAGGGTCAGTTTAAGCACAAAAGGATTGATGATGACTATTGGTGGTGCCACAAGCCAGGCCATCCTGTTGCTAATTGGAAAGCTAGAATCACCTATGAGAAGAAAGGCCGAGGACAGAAACCGTGAAAGTTCGAGAAAGGAAACCAGATAGGGTACCAACAGGGTGACCAAAAGAGTTTTGGTAAGCCTCAAGTAGAGATGACAGTAGGTTTTCAACCCGATTAATATCTACACTACCCGACCCGAAAAATGGACATGGAGGCTAAAAAATAGATTTTAAATGGATGCTGAAAAATGAATGTGGATATGGATTTAGATATGGGTCTAGTGATAACCCGAATCGATGGATACCTATATCTTACACGTTTTTTATTAACTCTATTTTTTAAATATTTATGATTAAATATAATAAAATATTAATATTTTCTGAGAAGAAACAACTTTAAAATCCTCATTTTACTCCTCAGTCCTCACCTTTTTTATCATATTTTATTTTCTTATATGATGATAAAAATGCAAATGATATGGAGATGGAGTTTTGAATATTGTGGAGTTTACACAAAGATAATTTAAAGCTTTGGATATTTCAGTCTTTGTTCCAGTTCTTGATTGTAAAAATATATGTTGTCTTTGCACTAGACATTATGATTTTTATTATTCCAATTTTATGGTTTTTTAAGACATACAAATCAAAATCTTGAATTATTATTATTAAAGTAATTTCGATTTGGAGCATTCGCAAAAATCTGCTCTTTATATTTTCTATTTAGAAGTTACATTTTTATGTACTATACAACCCGATGGATATCCAAAAACCCGAACAATTCAATGGATTTGAATATGGGTAGTACATCGTAAAAATCGATAGATATGGATATGAATATGGGTTGAGTCATAAAAAATGGATATGGATATGGGTAGAGTAATACCCGAACCGAAGCCTACCCATTGCCATTCGTAGTCTCAAGCTAATATGGTTGAAGCTGGTAATGACGAGGAGGTCATTGTTGCTATAAAGTCCGAAGTCAATCTTGTTGGAAATTTGGTCGAGTGGATCATTGACACAGGAGCTACACGCCACATCTGCACCAACAAGGACCTGTTCAAGGAGTTGAATGATGTTGCTGATCGTGAATTCATATACATGGGCAACTCCAGCAAAGTTCTTGTCCAAGGAGTTGGGAAGGTCACTCTCAAACTCACTTCTGGAAAAGTGTTGGCATTAGAAAATATTTTATTTGTTCCTGATGTACGTAGAAACTTGATTTTTGGTGCATTGCTTAACAATGTTGGAGTTAAACTGGTCTTTGATTCCGATAAGATAGTTTTAAATAAGAATGGGAACTTTACTTTGTTGGAAAAGGGTTTTTTAATGGAAGCATATTTGTATTTGATGTTGAAATGAATGTATCTACTTCTTCTGCTTATATTGTTGAGTGTTTAGACCTATGACACTCTAGACTTGGGCATGTCAATGTGAGGTCAATTAAGAGGATGCAAAGCTTAAACTCGTTACCTAACCAAATCACTAATGAAATGAAAAATGTCAAATTTGTGTTGAGGCTAAACACTCTAAGAAACCTTTTAAATCAGTGATCGAGAGAGAGTCATAATTGTTGGACTTTGTCCATACAGACTTGGGTGATTTTAAGAATTATATGAGTAAAGGAGGCATGAGATATTATGCTGGACCCTGCTTCCGGAGCCCAGCATTCAGAGCCATAAACTGAAACAATACTTGTCCTTGACCTTATCGAACTTGTTTAGGGACAAAAGGCATAACTTTCTCTGTAGATGTCAGATTAAACAATTCTTTGGACTGTTCAAAAGAAGACTTCAAAATCTACAACTTTCATGAGGACTTCGAAGACAAATTCTATTGTCTGGAGGGTAAAAAATGGGACAGATGATAGAATTAGACAAAACCAAATAAAAAATAGACGAATTGAAACAAACAAACGAATTGAGAAAATTACCATAATTTTCCCTACAGATATTGGATTACGATGTTCTTTGGATGGTTTGAAAGAGGACATTAAGATTTACAACTTTTATGAAGACCTTGAAGACGGATTCTATCATTTGGAGGGTCAAAAATTTGACTAGATGATACAAGATGAACAGTGTACAAAAGAAGCGGAGGGTCAACTATAGAGGAAACAGAAAGCAGACGAATGCGGAAAAGCAGACGAATGCAGAAAACCAGACACATGCGGAGAAGTAGACAAATGCAGAAAAGCAGACGAATGCGGATCAGACGAATGCGAAAAAGCAGACGAATGCAGAAAAGTAGACGAATACGGAGCAGACGAATACGGAGCAGACGAATGCGGAGCAGACAAATGCGAAGAAGCAGATGAATGCGAAAAAGCAGACGAATGCGGAGTAGATGATTGGGGTCAACTTAAGACGAAGCAAAGTCTTAAGACGAAATGATGTCATCACAAACGATATGACATCATCACAGACGATACAACTTTACAGACGAATCATCCTTACAGACGATATGACGTCATTATAGACGAAGAGTCTTTACAGACGATACAACTTTACAGACAAATCATCCTTACAGATGATATATCTTCACAGACGATATGGCGTCATCACAGACATTATGACGTCATCACAGACGAAGTGTCTTTACAAACGATACAACTTTACAGACGAATCATCCTTAGTTTTCATGCATGATTTATATTTAGAGCAACTCATCTCAAAATCACATTCTTACATGATGAGCTAGAAGAGAAGATTTACATGCATAAGCCTAATGGATTTATGGTTGAGGGAAAAGAAGATCATGTTTACTTATTGAATAAGTCACTGTATGGTTTGAAATAGTCTCGTCGATAATGTTAAAAGCGTTTTGACGCTTTAGTGAAGCAAGTTGGTTACTCTAGGAGTAACTATGACAATTGCATATATTTTAGAAGGATGTCAGATGGATCATTCATTTATTTACTAATTTATGTAGATGACATGCTCATTGCCATAAAAGATATGATGGAGACCAACAAGTTAAAGGCATAATTAGCAAGTGAATTTGAAATGAAGAATTTTGGGGCTACTAAGAAAATTCTTAGTATGGAGATTATCCGAGATCAATGAAATGGTACTTTATATCTAACTTAAAAGAGCTATTTGGAGAATGTCTTGGATCGATTTTGCATGAAAAATGTTAAATTAGTCACTACCCCACTCGTTACTCATTTCAAATTGTCAGCTGCTCAATCTCCTCAAATAAGTCAAGAAGAGGAACTCATTTCTCATGTTCCTTATGCTAGTGCAGTTGGAAGTAGAGATGTCAATGGGTCGAGCCAGGCCTAGGCTGCTCCTGGCCTAGCCCATGGCTCGGCTGGGGCAACCTGACCCACTATATATGTTTTAAGAAAACCAGTCAAAAACAATGTCATTTTTGAAATAACGGTCGTGGCTCTCCTGGGCCGACATGGTCGACCCAGCCTTAGCCCTTGGCCCATTTGTGGCTCGATCATCTCCGGCCAAAATCAGGCCGAGCTGAGCCCCTTTTTCCATCCTTAGTTGGAAGTCTCATGTATGCTATGGTGTGCACACGTCCTGATATTTCACATGCTGTTAGTATGGTTAGCAGATATATGGCTAATCCTAGAAGAAAGAATTGGAAAGTAGTGAAATGGATTTTTCGATATCTACAAGGTAGCACCAATTCTTATTTATAGTTTGGACTTTCAAAGAGTCATCTTGTTGATTTAGATTTTGTTGGTGATCTTGATAAAAAAAAAAGATCAATTACTGGGCGTGTCTTTGCACTTAGAAGTTGTGCAATTAGTTGGAAGGCATCTTTACAACCCATTGTAATGTTATCTACAATGGAGGCAGAACATGTTGCTTTGATAGAGGTAGTCAAGGAAACAATTTGGTTGAGAGGCTTGCTTGGTGAACTTACTACGACAAAAAAAGTGATAGCAATCCATTGTGATAGTCAAAGTGCTATTAATTTAACTAAGGATCTGATGTATCACAAAAGGACCAAGCATATTGATGTCAAGTACCATTTTATTAGAGATGTTATTGCCACTAGGAGTATTGTGGTGAAAAAAAATTAATACTGCAAAGAATCCTACTGATATTCTAACAAAGATTCTCCCTACTGCTAAGTTCAAACACAACTTGGACTTAATTGGTGTCTGGCAAAATTGAATATCCCTTTGGGCAATGTGGAAAAGGTGGAGAAGTGTTGTAGGCTTAATTAATTTTGAGCCAAGGTGGAGATTATTGAAAAAATTTCTACAAAATTGATGAGGAGTTGAAAAATAAGTTGGCAAGTAAATGAGAAAGTTATGAATAGCTCCACATTGTTGATATCTTTAGGACACCATCCATATACACAACATGCATGCATGAAATGATCAAAATCTTCATGCAAAATTCTTGAGATTTTTCTATGTCTTTCTTTCCTCCATTTGCCTATAAATACTGGAGTAGATGAAGCTTTAGAGATAAATCTCTTATTTTTTGTCGTGTGATTATACATCACTTAAGAGAATTCCTTCTAAGAATTTCAGTAATACTATTGTGATGTACATTTGAGAGTTAAACACCAACTTATTTGTATTCCCCATTTTTTATAGTAAATTACTTCTCTAGTCTTTGCCCGTGGACATAGGCAAAATTACTAAACCACGTAAATCCATCCTACAAATTTAATCTATATTTTTTCTCATTCTCATCTTGAATTATTTAGACAAATATTATTTGTGTCTAAGATTTATACCCAACAATGATTAATTAAGATATTGAAAAATGTACATCTAAAATTATGCGACAAAGTATAGAATTTTTAAGGAAGACGGTATATTTCAACCTAGTTGGACAAGTCGATATATTAATATCAATAATATTAAATTATAATTTAAAACTTGATCAGTAAAGTCACTCTAAAAGTACACATTAGTCTAGGGTATATGTCTTTCTTTTTTTAATCATCCCACATTTTTAAACACAAATATCTCTTTCAAATTTTAATTTATATAATACTTAAGTATCATTTAAGTAAGTTTAGCCATATTTTAGTTAGCATATTTGTTATTCGTCATACATTTTATATTTATGTCTATATAATGCATTAATACTATAAACAATAAATAGTAAATTTATTCTTCATGATTCTATCTTATTGATAATTGTCATGGTGAACAAGTTGAAAATTTTAAGAGAATTGAGAGTATCTTATTAATACATGGTTGATAATAGCAATAATATTAAGCACAAACAAAAACATAATTTACTTTGATATTTTTAATATAATTAAAAGTCGATAAATAAAATTAGTTGAAAATATGAGAGATATTATTTTTTATAGTTGTATATAAACAACTAGGCTATGTCAAAATATATCAATTCTAATATATCCTCCTCTATAATATACATATGATACATGAAACTTGTAAGAATGAATATTTTAAAGTGTTTATAAAAATAAACATCTATCAATAACCATGCAATTAAGTTAGGATGATTAAATCTTATAATTCTTTATTTAAATAATTCATATCTTCACTTAAAATATTAAGGTATTAAGTTATGGAATTAGCTTTTAGATAAATCATTCTTATTTCTTGTCAATACGGGAATATAATGATTCTAATAATTTGTGAATTAGTACATGGATATGATATATGCAAGTAGCCTTGAAATGAACTCACATATTACTACTAAATAAAAAATGATTATAGACAATAAACTGTGGGCACTTTCCATATTCTAGGTGTCATAAATGGCCTAAGGTTATGAATTAAGTGGGTATGAATTCCTGGATTTATGGTAACTCGTAGTGTGCTTGATAGAGTGAATTCATATAGGCCTCTTGCAAATTTTGTGGTCCACTAAGCTTCTTTTCTCCTTTGAAACATATACCATCAAATTGGGAATTGAGAGCTTAGAGGAATTCCAAAAATGCAGACACTTTAAGCACAAATAATAATGGCTGGAGGTATTTCGTTTTTCTTTCACATTTAATTTATATGTTATTCTAACATATATTATTGTTGAAATATATGTTAGAATTGGCTTACTTTTGGTATCAGAGAAAGTTAATCTCTGCCTTATTGGAGTTTTTGGAGAATTTCAAAATTTTGGAAAATTTTCATATTCGAAAACTTTCGATTCAGAGTTGTTTTTGGATGTTTTTCTTTCGATTAAAAGTAGAAATCTTCTATTAAGTAATTTGGAAGTGTTTCTACATTTAAAAAAGGTGTTTTGTTGTATTTTTTTGATCTGGTTTTATTGGTATTTGACGGGTCGAGAACAGGGTCAGATTGGCCTAGCTGGAGGTTGAAGAAAATAGTTTCTCAAACAACATCGTTTTATGTGTTTCTTAAAACAAAATCAGATGCTGGTTGCTTGTGATGCTAGGTGTTTTTAATCAATGTGCTATGCTAATGATGCTGTGGATTTTTATGGAGATGCTCTAGAAGCTATACTGTGCGTTTTGGTGTTGTTTTAATGACAACGTAATGTTGTGTCATTTGGTTATGTTAATAAATAACATGCTGTTATTTTTTTTGTGTTTGTTTAATAACAGAATTTGTTGTGCTTGTGTTTTGTGTCTAGTTTTAATAAGAAAAATCGAATGCTTAGTTTGGCGCTCAATGTGCCTTATGTGAAGGCATAATGAGCCTCATCCATCTATTTTATAGCTTATGTCTATTTATATCATGTGTTGATATTATATTTGTATAAATTTTAATTATTTAGCAGATTATTCCATGGCTATTATATCTATATTTTTCCTTAAAAATAACATTATGGATAAAAAGTTTTTAGTGATTAATTATTAGGACTTAGTCATAGCAACCCTAATTATTTATAAATTATATATTTATGTAATTAATAAGATAAAGTTTAGAGACTTTTAATTGGTAATTAATTATTTTAGTATAATAAATTTTATCCCACAGGAATTTTTATTATATTTGAATAATTAATTAGGATAAAATATCAAATTATTTTTCTAATTTACCCGCAGGTATTAGAAACTGGTATATAATTTGATAGTTCTATCATAAATTTTAGCATAAATATGTTTGAATTAAAAATTTAGTCCACAGACAATTTTTATGTCATTTGATTTGTCTTTAAGATATGTTTTACCTTAGTAATACATATATGTAGTTTGTTAGCCTCAATTTATTGATAAGTAGCATATATGCTTAATTTATGCGGCTATTCAAACTGTTAGTTTCTCGGATACAAGTTGCGAAAGTCCCGAATTAAGGGTTGAAAACTTCAAGATTTAGAAGGAGAGAATTCTTCTTCATTTAGGGTGGATAGACATTGATTATGCTATCTGGAAGGATGAACCACCTAAGGTAATAGATGCCAACATTACAATTGACATTGCTCTTTATGAACATTGAGAGCGATCTAACCGCCTAAGTGTGATGTTCATTAAAACCAAAATTTCTGTTATGCATTCATGGTTCCGTAGAACAACATGACAATGTTCGTGCTCTATTGAAAGTTGTTGATAAGTAGTTCAAAAATTCAGACAAACCACTTATAAGCACCCTAATTATGAATTTTCATCTACAAAATCCATCAGTGTTCGAGGTGTGCATAAGCACATCATGAAGATGAGGGACATTGCTTCTCAATTAAAGAAACTAAAGGTTGAGATGTATGATTCTTTCCTTGTGCATTACATTTTGAACACCCTTCCACCACCATATGAACCCTTTAAAATCTCTTATAATTCACATAAGGATAAATGGCCAATAAATGAATTAATGACCATGTGTGTCCAAGAGGAAGGGAGATTGTCGATGGAATAGGGGGAGAGTTCACAAAGTGCAAATATAGTTATTCAAGAAAAGAAGAAAAATCTAGTCAAATCAAAGGGAAAAGGTCAAATACCTACCCAAGCTAACATTAAGAAGGAATCCAAGTGCTTCTTTTGCAAGAAAAAAGGAAACATAAAGAAGGATTATGTCAAACATAAGGAATGACTTGAAAAGAAAGGTAATATAATCTCACTAGTTTGTTTTGAATCCAATATGGCTGAAGTTGACACATGGTGGATTAATTCTGGTTGTACAATCCAACCCAAGGAAGCCAGTAGGAAGTAAGCAGTATATCTTATCCAGAAATAAGATACGTTCATATGTAGAGGCTATTGGGGATTGCAATTTAATTTTATGTATTTGTATTATTCTAAAACTAGAAAAGACATTTTCTATTCCTAATTTCTCTAAGAAATTGATTTCAGTTTCAAGACTTGCACCATTTGGATATTCCTTTCATTTTCAGACAAATCTTTAAAGTTAAATTATAAATCTCAATTTGTTGGGAATGGTACATTATTTGATGGTCTTTTCTGTTTTAATTTACAAGATAATACCTATTACAGTGCAACACATGTTCATACTGGAACAAAAAATTGTGTCATGAATGAAAATTCCTTTAAGTTGTGGCATTGAAGATTAGGACACATCTCTACAGAAAGGATTAAAAGAATGGTGACTAACGGAGTACGTAGTACTTTGGATTTTGCTGATTTTGATATTTGTGTGGACTACATAAAGGAAAAGCAGAGTAAAAATCAAAGAAAGGTGCTAAGAGAAGTTTAGACATATCAGAAATCATACATATGGATATTTGTAGTCCAAATATGAACTCATATGGTCAAAAATACTTCATCTCATTTATAGATGATTGTTCACAATATATATACCTCTAATTGCTTCATAACAAGAATGAAGCACTAGATGCTTTTAAAATGTTCAAAGTTAAAGTAGAGAAACAATGCGGTAAGCAAATTAGGATCGAAAGATCTGATAAAGGTGAGGAATAATATAGTAGATATACTGAAGGTCGACAAGAACCTAGTCCATTTGCGAGGTATCTTTAAGAAAATAGGATAGTAGCCCATTACACTATGCCTGGATCTCGGGACCAGAATGATGTAGAAGAAAGAAGAAACCGAACATTATTGGACATGGTACGGAGCATGTTGAATAACTCCAAACTTCCTAAGTTCTTGTAGATTGAAGCTCTTAAGACGACTGTGTATATATTAAATCGGGTACTAACCAAGGTTGTTCCAAAGATGCCACTTGAGTTATTTAAACGTTGGAAACCAAGTTTGCAACATATACACATTTGGGGATGTTTTTTTGAAATAAGAATTTATAATTCACAAGAGAAGAAATTAGACCCAAGGACCATAAATGGGTATTTCATTAGATGCGTCGAAAGGTCTAAAGGATATAGAATCTATTTTCCATCACATCACACCGGAATTGTGGAATCAAGAAATGCAAAGGTTTTTGAGAATGACTTGATTAGTGGGAGGGATCAATTTCAAGAAATAGTCTCTGATAATGATCATATGGATACTCAACCTTCCACTTCCAATAGTAAGGTGATTATCATTCATAACAATCCTTAAGTTCAAATAGATATTATACAACCTGTAATACCCCCTGGGAGGATATGTGGATGCCACCCAAGACAGTACAATCAAAGCAGACTAGTTCACACACACATCTCAAACAGTGCTTACAATACATCACATC
>JAOQMQ010125728.1:0-12130 GCA_027563845.1 Erythroxylum subrotundum | reverse complement strand
CATCATCATATTATTATTATTGTTGTTATTATTATTATTATTATTACTATTATTATTATTATTATTATTAATTATTGTTATCAATTTTGTACTTATTATTATTATTAATTATTAATTATTGTTATAAATTTTGTACTCATCATCATCATCATATTATTATTATTATTATTATTACTATTATTATAATTGTTAATTATTGTTATAAATTTTGTACTTATTATTATTATCATTAATTATTGTTATAAATTTTGTACTTATTATTATTATTATTATTATTATTATTATTATTATAAATTTTGTTCTTCTTCTTCTTATTATTATTATTAATTTTATTATATGAAATTAATTATCTTATTATTATTATTATTATTATTATCATTATTATTATTCTTAATTTTTTAATTATTATTATTATTATTATTATTATACAAAATTAATTTCTTATTGTTATTGTTATTATTATTATTATTTGTTAATTTTTTAGTAATACAAATCATTTGTTTTAAAATAATGAATGAATTACATATTTTCAATCATATTATACTTTAGGGGTACTTTAGTCATTGACATTGTTTTTTTATGTTCTGTCAACTACAACTAAATATATTTTTGTCCTCGAGACGAATACAGTTTTATCTGTTTTATCCATCACAACCAAACACCTCACTGTCTCTAATTTTTGTTCTGTTCTATCTCCAAATTTTTGTTTCGTTCCGTCTTTACATATAGGAGACAATAACCATACGCAGCGTACGTATTAGACAGAGTTGGACATGATAAAATTGGACAAAGGATCTAAGGCGAGGAAAACATTTCTTATACGGTTGTTTCTCAACATGTATTAAATATACTAGATATTTTCATATGATAAAGTACATTTTATGCATAGATTAAATAAATTATACAATGCACATAATAATTTGTATATTATATATTTAAAATAATTTTAATTTAATTCATATTTATAATCTTCTTTTTTTACCAAACTTGTAATTGTTTAGATCAAAGGTTCTTTTTAAAAAATGAGACTTGATTTACTAAATTGAACTACTAAAAGCATTATACTTTATTTATTAAGTTAAAATTTTGGGGTTTTAGAAATGTTTTTAGCATTCCTAAACAGTTTTGGCATTGAAATTTGGAAATTGTTTGGTTTTTTTTTTATGCAATCTCTGTTGTATTGTGAGCCCAAAGTTGGATTATGTTGTTATTACACTATAAGAAAATAGTCGATTAGCGAAAATTTTTCAAGGAAAATGATAACATTCTGTCGGTAATATAAATTAGAGATGGAATCAACCGATGAACACATATTTACTGACGGAATAAAATATTCCGTTGCAATAGTTTCTGACGGTTGTAATTGTCCATTGGTGAACCACAGTTCAGAAAAACCTGACAGTTTGCAATATTACCCACAGAACAAAGAGTAACCGTTGGTAAATATCTAACATTTTGCCGACGATTTATTTTTTCCGTCGATAAGTATAATGTATTTTACCGACGTACTTTTATTTTCTATCAGTAAAGGAAACTAAAAATTTTCTTAAAAATTTCCTAAATTTTAATTTTATTTCATGTTCTTATGATTAATATTTAATTTAATTTTGATTTATTTATATATTTAATTTGTTTAAACAGAAAGTTGATTGATGATATAAAGTTAAAATTATCTTCATTAATAATAAAAACATTATAATGTACATAATAATTTTTTGTAATTCAAAGCAAATGACTACAACAATCCTGATGTCCTGGTGACCGCGGGTGCTCTGAGGTGCTATCCTTCGCCTTCAACTCATCCACCTTATACCCTTTTCTCAGCAAATGCTCATTAACTTCATCAATAGGAAGAAAACATTTGTGTTTCCACTTTTTACATGGACATCTGATCTTTGGCCCATCCATATATGCAGGTTGAGAACATGCATAATGAATAAAAGCTTCAACTCCCTCAATAAATTCAGGATTAATGAAACCATCAGGTGTTAATCATCTATACATCCAAGATCTATCAACATTACTCATTTTTACAAAACTGTTAATTTAAAACAGTGATTCCATAGTTAGTATCATTCATGTTCACCAAAGACGACAAAACATCTAAGCTGAGACTTATGAATCAAGAGAACAAGTTCTCGTTATGACTCCTAGGCTCCTGGTATTTTTTACTGATAAGCCTCACGGGAGCTCCATCACGGGTTATGGATTAAGGTTTATAAGTTGAGATCTAAAATATTGTAAAACTGAAGATCGAACATATATATTTGTAATCATATATGTTATAAGAGAATTAATGTTAGAAGTTTGATATTTAACCTATATTAAATTTGTATTAGTGTCAAATATAATAAGTATTCATAAAAATATGAATACATATTTTAATAAATTATTTTAACATTTACAAAATTAAAAAAGATGCATGTAAAAATTCACACATGACAAGTAAAGAGAAGCTAATCATTTCAGAGAGCATCAATGAAATAACGGATTGACATAATTAAGATAATTGGAACTATAATATAAGTCAAACTCATCCTATATGAATTCATTGATAAATCGAATTCATACCATAAACAAGTTTTAGTTGGTGTAGGCCATTTAAATTAAAAATGCAGGAAGATCAAACCACAAACAAATACCCAAATTAAACTAAGTTCAAAAAAATGTAATAAATAACAAAATCATTTACCTCAACCGACACGCAGAAGGATCTTCCTGAAGTACGTGAAGGAAGATGATGACAGAGCTAGAACGAAAAATATAGAAAGTGATACAAATTCGATTAAAATGTATGGAAATTAATTGTTGACATTGTAAAAAATAAATGGAAATGAATGTCATTTGAATACCTGCTAAAGTTTCTCTTTAATCTCCTTCGAAATAGAAATACTGCCAATAAATTAGTTCCTACAACCAAGAACAAAATTGTTCACAGTTTAGAAAGCCGGATATATTAAAACAATCATATTAAACGAACATGTTAGGATCAATGGTGAGCAATATTGATTTAAAGGTGGTAGATATTAAAGAATTGACTAATTGAAACATAGAGGATATCTTTATCATTGAAAGTCAAGAGAAGGATAGATGAACGAGTATTATAATGAAGGACATCAACTATGCTTGTCTTTTACTCAAAAAGTCTACATAATATAGCAGTAAGTTAATATGCAAGTTAATATGTTAATATGTATACCGATTAGTTAATTTCTTCAATAATTTTGACAATTCTTTACCCCTTAGCTATCAGACATTCCTTGTTCAATTGTTTTGACAATTGGTAACCCCTTAGCTATCACAATATAGGGGACAATATCTTATTAACGTAGGAATTTTCAAGAATTACCATAAGAAGAAATATATTAAAAGTTGTACTTTCAAATTATATTTTTCTATAGCTTTTGATTTAGTTAGTTTGGAGCTTCATCTTTAACATCTTAATAGCTTTTGGACTTCCCTCTTCTTTCATTAGATGGTTATAGCAATATATGTTAACAATATCTTTTAGTGTTTTGGTCAATAAAGAACTTACTCAATTATTTAATAAAGTCAAGGGCATCATCATCTCCCCGTATCTCTACTATATATTGAAGCTCTCAATCAAGCAATGGATAAAAATATTGAATTGGAAGGGAATTTTAATTATCATTGTAAAGGAAAAATACTTTACCTATTGAAATTGTATTTTGTAGATGATCTTTTATTGCTTTATAAATTCAGCACGTATGTTTTATCTACATAATTTACTTTAAATGTTTTATAAATGTTAGGATTTATATAAGAACATTATGAGTTAAATTTATATTATGGGAAAACATTATAATATAATTTACATTTCTTGTCAGCATTCAAAAATAAATTATTATTTACAAAATATTCAAATTAAAATTTGAGTGAATAAAAATTTAGACAACAAATGTTTGAAATTTAAATGCAACATAGATTTAAATACTAAACAATTCTAATAGCATAACATGTATAGTTTTATCTCTAAGATTCAATTTAGTTATATAATTTATAATCAATTGTCTCGTACAAATATACTCCATATTCATTCCTATTTCTTTATTATGTTATTGATATAATTATAGTTGGAATCTTTGTGTTTGGTTTACATTGATACTTAGGGTCTCTAGTATATATGAATGTTCTCTTTATTGCTTCTTAATGCATTTATTTGAGATTCAATCAATATTTACTAGTTACTAGGAGGAAATGAAGACAAGGCCGATCACAGATGGTGGATAGGAGAGGAGAAACCGCAGCAGGGAGGAAGAAGAAAGAAGGAGAGCTGACGGGTGGGAGGGACCTTCGGGTGTGTGTTTAAGGTTAATAAAATGACGTCGTTTGGTGTTAGGGTGGGAGGGACCTTCGGGTGTGTTTTAAGGTTAATAACACTAAACAACGTCGTTTTCTTTAAGTTAATAGCGTTCAACCGCTACCAGACGATGACGTATATGTTGAAAGTTTACCGATGAAATTTTCCGTCGCTAATATTCTGTCGAAAAATTTAAAACTTTATTATTCTGCCATTAATTCCCGCCTTATTTGTCGACATTAATTGTTCCGTCGCTAAATTATATTTTCATATCAGCTTTTCCGACAGAAACATAAAAAACGTCGGTAATTTGCAACGGTTTATTTTCCATCGTTATTTTTTCGTCGCCAATTCCTTATTTTCTTGTAGTGTTACTATCTGAAATGTATAATAGTTAGTTCTAAAAATAGAATTTATTGTGTGAAATTTATAACAGTAGATCATATTTTTACCTGAAAATACAATTTAAAAAAACTAATTATATGATAGTAAGACATTTTTATTTAAAATATAAAAATAACACCACACCATTATTAACGTGACATTAACTGACAAAGAGTTAATCTTGTTAAAATTTTCATTTATTCAGGGTATGTTCTGAATGTTCTAAAAATGTTAAGGTTCAATTTAAACGCTTCACAATGTTAAACTAAAGGTTGTATAATAAAAGTTAAAATTAAAAATGTAATTTTGACCAATTAAATATCTATGTGAGAACATCAACACATTTCCACTCTTTTAAAACAGTAAAACATGGAAGTTTCCTTCTAGGATTCTTATAGTAAAGAATGTAGACAGAGTTAAGAAACCAACTGAGGGAAAAACTGCTCTGTATTTCAACTCACATACAAGTCTATTTATACAGAAAATATAAGCTCGTGTTGTAGTGTTGTTAGTGCTAAAAGAACTAAAGAAACTAATTAATAAACTTCTAACTACAATTAGTTACAGCAACTATTAACAATCAGTTAATACATATTATTCTTCATGTCCCCCCTCAAGTTGGACTTTGGTGAGCATCAAACAAAGCCAACTTGGAAAATAAGCTACGGAATAATGATGAATAAAGGGGTTTGGTGAACAAATCGACAATTTGAAGATGCAATGGAATATGAATTGGAACAATTAACCCTTACTTGAATTGATTACGAACCACATGACAATCAATGTCATTGTGTTTAGTTCGTTCACGGAAGACAAGGTTAGAAGTGATATGAATGGCAGACTTGCTATCACAGTGCAAAGTAATTGGCTTCTATACCGGAACCTTCAAATCGCCTAGCAAATAAGTAATCCACATAAACTCACACACTGTTGAAGCCATATATCTATACTCAACTTCAGCAGAACTTCGAGAAACAGTATGTTGACACTTGGTCTAGGAGATAGGACAATCGCCCAAATATATGCAAAAACCAGTTAAATACTTTCTGCTTATTTGGCAAGAAGCCCAGTCTGCGTCTGAATAAGCTGTATGCCTTTAGTCATTTGTAGCTAGAAAAAATAATCCCATAGAAGGAGCATTCCTCAAATATTTCAAAACATAAAACACATGCTTCAGATGATTTTCTCTAGGCAGCTGCAAATATTGACTTAATTGCTACACGTCATAGGTGATATCAGGCCTAGTAAAGCCTAAATAAAGAAGCCTCCTAACTAAACTCCTGTATTTATAAGGATCCTCAAGAAGAGGACCATCATCACGTTCTAGGGTAGAACCCTTTGGAAAAGGAATTTTCTTAGGTTTAGCTGCCAAAAGACCTGCATCATCTAATAAATCAAAGACATATTTTTCTTCGATTAAGAAAAATACCATTCAGTGTTCGAAAAACCTCTAATCCCAAGAAATATTTTTCTAAGCCCAAATCCTTAATTGTGAACCTCTCATCTAATGCTTATTTCAATTTGCAAATTTCACCATCGAAATTCCCACTGATGAGTAAATCATCAACATAGACAAGTAACATAAAAAAACAACCTTTCTTATCAAGAACAAACAGGCAGTGATAATGAGGAGATTGAAGAAAACCAAAATCAAGCAGAAAACTAGTTAGTTCAATGTTCCATTATCTGGAAGCTTGTTTTAAACCATAAAGAGACCTTAGTAACTTACAAACTTGACCATCCTTTGCTGTTGTATAACCTTCAGGTGGTATCATGTAGACTTCCTCATCTAAAAACACATGAAGAAAGGCATTGTTAACATCTATTTGATGCAGAGGCCAACCTTTTGCAGCTATTATAGCCATGAATAGTCTCATTGTGACAACCTTTGCAACCGGAGAATAACTATCATAGTAATCTTCCCTATACACTTGATTGTACCCTTTTGCAACTAACCTTGCTTTATGTTTGTCAAGAATGCTATCAGATTTGAGCTTCAATTTGTAAACCCACTTACTCCCTATAGCCTTCTTGCCTTCAGGTAGATCGATGAGAATCCAGGTTTTGTTTTTCTCCAGAGCTTGAAGTTCGGTGTTCATGGCAGTAACCCATTCTGGAACTGCTTTTGCTTCTTTATAATTTCGTGGAGCCTTTATAGTACTAACATGAGCTAAGAAATGAATATAATCTGTAGGAAGTGTAGTATTCCTGCAAAAAGGAAAAGTAGCAGGCATGTATGGAGAAGTACATATTTCAATGCTAAAACGACATTGTTAACGATATAATCGGAATGCAAAGATGACCCTTTTACGTTCCTGGTTGTTTTTCTAAGAGGGGCAACTTCACTTGAAGTGGGAAATACATCTGCCACAGGCACATCTTCATCCACTGCAACTGTATTTTCATCAGTAATTACAGGAATAGTATCTATAATTGAAGGAATAGGATCAGTTATAGGACACACTGGAATGGGAACTCCTGCATCAGAAGAAGGAATATCAATAAAAGGATATATGGTTTCATGAAACACCACATCCTTGGAGGTATATAACTGCTGAGAAGAGGCGTCATATACTTTATACCCTTTCTGGCCAAGAACATAGCCCAAAAAGATACATTTTTTTGCTCTTACAACAAACTTGTCTTTCTTAGGACTAGTATCTGTCATATAATATAAACACCCAAATGCTATCAAAGCATTATAATCTGGTGGTCTTCTAAGTAGCACCTCATATGGAATCTTCCAATTCAACACGGAAGATGGCAACTTATTTATCAGATAAGTGGCATGAAGTATAGCCTCTCCCCAGAAATTCTTAGGTAGATGAGCCTGTTGCAACAAAATTCTAGAAATCTGCAAAATATGTCTGTGTTTCCTCTCTACCCTGCCATTCTGTTAAGGACTATATATACAAGTCCTTTGATGAATAATGCCATCATCATGAAAAATCTGTTGACATTTAGAACCCACAAACTCTCCAACATTATCACTTCTAAAAGTTTTAACTGAAGCAGAATACTGATTCTTCACCATTTTGAAAAAATTACTCAATAATGAACTAACTTAATCCTTTGTTTGCATCAAATAAGTCTAAATACACCTGCTACAATCTTCAACTATTATTAAAAAATAAAAAGCACCAGAGAGTGATTGTGTTTGATAAGCCCCCCAAAAATCCACGTGTAACAATTCAAACAATTTGTCACTATGACTATCACTTATAGGAAAATGAGTTCTAGTATGTTTAGACTGAGCACACACATCACAAGTAACAAAGAAACTATTGTTAAGTCAAAATGACTTCACGTCTAATAATTTTGGTGACAATCAAATAATAATAATATTAGAAATAAATGAACTGTTTTGATAAGTGTGTTAAGCGTGTAACAAAACACAGAAGAAGTAAAAAAGACAGAAGAAGCGGAGAAAGACAGAAGAAGTAAAAAGACAGAAGAAGCAAAAGCCAGAAGAAGTAGCAAAAGACAGAAGATACAAAACACAGAAGAAGCGGCAAAACACAAAAGAAGCGTGGAAAACACAGAAGAAGCGTGGAAAACACAGAAGAATCAAAAAGACAGAAGAAGCGCGGAAAACACAGAAGAAGCAAAACACAGGAGAAGCGCGGAAAACACAGAAGAAGCGTGGAAAACACAAAAGAAGAGTAAAAACACAGACGATACGAAGACGAAGACACGATAGTACGTCGAACGATTAATCAGTTGGAGTTAGTTACAGAACTCAACTGAATAACGGTTTCTACAAGAAACAAGAAGTAGTTATCAAGAAGCAGTTGGAGACGAAGGCTATAAATACAAGTCGTAGTCGAAGACTAATCTAGTTTTTGAACTAGTTTTTAAACTTCAACGTTTAGCTTTCAAGTTAAAAATCCTGTATTCGGTGTGCGAAACACGAGAGTAATCTTTACTGTAACAAAGCTGACAATATCTTTCTAGTGAGAGAAAGGAAAAGCTGAAAGCCTAAAGAGGCTAAGAGAGCAGAAATAATACTTTGTGTAAGAGACTTGAAGAGACTCTGAGAGGAAAAGAATACTTGTAACTTTGGAGAAGTTTAGTGAAATCTCATAAGAATTCTAAGGACTGGACGTAGCCCAAGGTTTGGGGTGAACCAGGATAAAATCGTCGTGTCCATCTTCTAACTCTCTACTTTAATTTCTATTGTTCTTATACAAGCATATAGAAGTTATTTGTGATTTAATCACATAGATATTTTCGTATAAACATTTTGATATTCATTTAAGAGTTTGAAAAAGTTAGTTTTCAAAGAAATATCAAAGGGGTTTGTATTCACGAAAAGGATACACAATTCAACCCTCCTTCTTGTGCATTTTGTATATTGTACGTAAAGTCTATACTAACAAGTGATTTACTTCAGTTGGTATCAAAGCTCAGTTTCCAAGAACCACTGTTATAAAGTGAGGACAAAGATCCATAGCTGAATCACATGTTTTTATAGCTGAAGGCGCCTCCGTCACAAGACCTCTTGTATTTAATGGTGAGGATTATCGTTATTAGAAGGACAGGATGCGGCTCTTCATAGAATCCACACACATTGATCTTTGGGACATCATCGAGAATGGACCACACATACCGATAAATGATGAAGGAAATGTCATTCCTCGTACCAGATGGTCAGTCGATCAAAAAGCTAGAGTCCAACTAAACTTAAAGGCCAAGTTCTTTCTGAGTTGTGCCTTAAGCAGAAGTGAATATGATAAAGTTCATGAATGCGACACTGCAAAGGAGATGTGGGACACTCTATCCATTGCACATGAAGGCACCAACCAGGTGAAAGAGTCCAAGATAAGCATTCTTGTACACTAGTATGAGCTGTTTAAAATGAAGGAAGATGAGTCTATTGATCAGATGTTTGGACAATTTCAAACTATCGTTAATGGACTTAAAGCTCTTGGGAGAATCTACGATAATCAAGACCATGTCAGGAAGATTATCAGAAGTCTGCCAAAAAGATGGAGACCTAAAGTCACTGCAGCACAAGAAGCCAAGGACTTGAGTATATTGAAGCTTGATGAATTGTTTGGTTCTTTGAAGATACACGAAGTGGAGCTTGATGCAGAAGATAAACCTAGACGAGATAAATCTATAGCATTAAAGGCTAGACAGAAAAATCACAAGACTCAGAAAAAGAGAAGTTTATCATCAAAAGTACTAAAGATTGAAGAAATCAAGGATGATGATACCAGTGAATCTGAACAAGATTTAAGTGAAGATGATGATGAATTATCTTTCATTTCAAGTAAAATTAGACGGATGTGGAAGAAGAAAGCAAAAGGAAATAAAGAGTTTTCTTTTAAGAAAAATAGCAAAGACGAAGTCAAGAACGAGAAGACCTCTGTCATTTGCTACGAGTGCAACAAACCTGGACACTACAAGTCTGAATGTCCGTTGTTGAGAAGAAAACCGAAGACAAATAAAGAAAATAAGAAGAGCATGATGGCAACATGGGAAGATTTGGATTCATCCGAATCTGATTCTGATTCAGAAGCATCAGTTCAAGCAAATATATGTTCGGTAGCCGAAAAAGAAGGTGACGAGGATGTAACCTCTAACTTTAATGAATTACAAGATTCATATTTAGAATTGTTAGAAGATTCACATGCTATACTAAAGCAGTATAGAGCCCTAAAGAAAAAGTTTGTCAAAAACTTGAAGAACACGGAAGTATTACAAAAAGAAAACGTCTGCCTTAAGAAACAAGTAGACGATATGAAGAAGAAAGTAACTATAGATAGATTCGAGGAAATTAGTCAGCTGAAACAAAGAATTAATACTCTTTCAGCAGATCTATCAACTTTTACTAAAAGTACGAAAAAGATGAATACATGGTTGGAAGATATAGACACCCGAATGATAAGAGTGGTCTAGGATTTACTAAAAGTGATACTCGTCATAAAAAGAATTTTGTACTTTATAGAAAGAAAAATCACCCGTCGTCTTATTATCATTCCATGAATTATTATAAGACTAACCCCAAAGGACCCAAGAAAATTTGGGTACCTAAGAAAAACATAATATCTACTGCAGATCTCCTTATTTGGAGAAAGCAATCAGCACCAATAGTATTTGGACAGTGGATGCTCACGACATATGACGGGAAGAAGTTCTATGTTCCTAGATCTTCAAAATAAGAAGGGAGGATCAATAACTTTTGGAGACAACCAGCAGGGCAAAATAATTAGAATCGGTAAAATCAGTAAAGATTTTTTTGTATCTATTGATAATATTCTGCTAGTTGATGGTTTAAAACATAATTTGATTAGTATCAGTCAATTATGTGATTCTGGTTTTAAAGTATCCTTTAATCAAAACTCTTGTGTAGTCAAAAACAAGGACGGTTCCATATTCTTTTCTGCCAAAAGACGAAACAATCTTTATAAGATTAATTTAGAAGATTTGCAAAGTCAAAATATTTCTTGTTTTATATCAAAAGATGAAGAAAAACTGATTTGGCATAAAAAGCTAGGTCATGTTAGTTTTAAACATATTTCTAAGTTGATTAAACATGATTTGGTAAGAGGTTTACCAAAAATAAGTTTTAACAAGGATTTCTTTTGTAAAAGTTGTCATAAAGGAAAACAGGTTAAAACATCTTTTTCTTCTAAAAATATTGTAACTTCGTCTAGACCTCTGGAGTTGTTACATATAGATTTATTTGGTTCAACTAGGACATTAAGTCTTGGCTGAAAGAAGTATGGTCTCGTAATTGTTGATGACTTCACTAGATTTTGTTGGATATTATTTTTGTCACATAAGGATGTATCTTTTAAATGTTTTAAAGTGCTTCCAAAAAGTTACAAAATGAAAAAGAAATTTCTATTGCTGGAATTAGAAGTGATCATTTTGGTGAATTTGAGAATGAAAAATTCAGAACATTTTGTGAAGAGAATAGAATTTTCCACAATTTCTCTGCTCCTAGAACTCCACAACAAAATGGAGTTATAGAAAGAAAGAACAAGACGATTCAGGAAATGGAAAGAACCATGTTGTGTGAAATGAATCTTCCTAAGTATTTCTGGGTTGAAGCTGTGAACACAGCTTGTTATATTCAAAATAAAATACTTATGCGACATTTGTTAAAGAAAACTTCATATGAGTTATGGAAGGGAAGGAAGTCGAATATCTCTTACTTCCATCCATTTGGTTGCAAGTGTACTATATTGAATACAAAAGAAATATTGGATAAATTCGATTCTAAGACTTACTCAGGAATTTTTCTAAGATATTCACTATTTTCTGAAGCTTATAGGGTTTATAATCTTACTTCTAAGACTGTTGAAGAATCTAATCATGTCATTTGATGATAACTCTTAACCGAATAGAAGGAATGATACTGATAATGAAACCCTATCAGTACCCTTGGTTGATAGTGAAGATGTGTCACCATCA
>JAOQMQ010125617.1:0-12142 GCA_027563845.1 Erythroxylum subrotundum | reverse complement strand
CTGCAATCCTTGGTATAAATTATTTTTGACCGATTTCCAAGGATCGATTCTAGGATCGAACGACGAGCCGCGATCAATAAGCTTGCAGATATATATATGAATGAGATAGTGAGGTTGTATGGGGTGCCATTATCTATTATTTCTGATCGTGATATTCGATTTATTTTGAGATTCTAGAAAAGTCTATAAAAAGCTCTAGATACTCAAATCAACTTTAATACTGCTTTCTGAATGAGTTATTCAAGTATGAATTTCAAGGACGAAATTCTTTTAAAGGGGAGAGAATTGTAAGGCCCCAAAATATACCCTAGATGAAATGTTACATATTTATGAAAATACATGTATGATATGAGTTAAAAATGTGCTATGATTTGAAAGTGAAAGACATATGACTTGAATTTTGAGTTTTATGGACCATAGTTAGTGAATTGTAATTAATTGTAGTCATAAGAGAATTGAGGTATTAAAATGTACATTTGGATCAGAAAAATTGTCAAGTGACAAGTTAAGTTAGTACATAAAAATTAGTATGATTAAGCCTATGAATCATTAACATTTGGCATCATTCAATATGTGACATTTGGTAGCATAACATGAGGACAAGTGGCATCATTCATTGTGTGAATGACAAATGGCCTGACATGTTGGAGACATTTGGTAGCTTACATGGAGGGTAAATGGGCATCATGCATGGGAGACATGTGTTAATGTTTAATGAAGACACCTAGCAACTTAGGTTTCAAGCCTTTCCAAAGAAACTTCGGCAGTCTTCATTTGACTCTCTTCTCACCACTGAAATGATCTCTCTTCCTTGCTCTGAATTTTACTTTGCTTTTTTTGTATTATCATATTAAACTCCTTGCCATATGTTGCATGAAGAAACTATCTCATGCGATTTTCTAGGCTGATGTACTTTGGTTGTTAAAATCACACTACATCTATCTTGATTTTGGAAGTGTATGAGTTGCTTGGAAGGGGCTGTAATAGTTGGTTCTTTGGAGTTGAATTTGAAGTTTAAAGAGGTAAGGGAATTATAAACTTGGTATTCTGTTATAACATATGTCGTTTGATGTTTTAAATGGATCAATTGTGTACTGAATTTGGAAAGACTTGAGCTTAGATACATACCGAAAACTAGTTAGGAAGTGTAGTTCCACTGGACAGATATCGGTATTTTAGACATATCATGCCCTGTAGGTATCCAAATTGGATGAAGTTAAATTCAGATTAAATTAGAAAGATATATCTATAACTTTCATGAAGGAGTCGAATGTGATTTCTATCACTAAGTGTGTCAAAATTTGGCTTGAAGTGGAGTTTCTGGATTCTGACACTGTTTGTGAATAGTACGTAGTATTTTGGGGACAACTTTCAAACCAGTGAACCAAATTGCACAAAATTAGTGTCATTAGAAACTTAAGACATAAAGAAACAATTGTTTAGAAGAAAGTTTGGCCTACATCCTTCGTTTTCATTGTAAAAATGATCGTGTAAAAGTTACCCGAAAGTCTGTTTTAGGGAAGCGCTGAAAGAAGTTGGAATAAAAGGGAGTGCAAGATCATGCACAAGCATGATTGTGACTCTAATGGGTCATGAAGGGGTTTCACGATCGTGCACAGTGAGGGTATACTGCTATTTGACAACTTTGAACACCCTTCACTCTTTCGGCTATAACTTCTTCTCCCGACCTCCAAATGAGTTGATTTTTGATTCATATTAAACTAGAGACATATGGTAAAACTTTTCTGAAGAAATTGAATTGTAATTCTATCACTACGAATTCCAAAATCAGGCTTGAAGTTGAGTTAAGAGTTCTATTGTAGTTTAAGAACAGTCCAAAGAGAATTTGTCATTAAGAATACATTGTTGTTTATCAAATGTTGAGATCTGGAATTTTGGAAATGTTTTATGAATGAATGAGAATTTGAATATTGTATGATATGTTATTTTGTTTAGAATTTAAGTTTATGTCAATTTGAACGAAGTTGAATATTTTGCAATATGCTCCTCACATGAGGATTCCAAATTGAGCTTATTTTGTTTTAAAACTGTTAAGCCCTAGTTGTGGGTAAATAGGCATGCCTAGAAGGGTCTGCAGCTGCTCCTGTGACACTTCGGTATCTCCTGTCATTGACACTTCGATGTCTCCTGTTATTGAGACATAAGTCTCTCTTATTCTGTGATACCAATCATGGTATCTCCTGTATGAGTCCCGTTACCCACTTCTGTAAAACGGATATGCAGTCTAATTTGTTTTGTATTTTGATCCATGATATGGATTAGTTTTGCTATAAACAAAGTTTGTGCTGGGTAAAATCATGTTCTGCTCTGAAGGCTTTATACCCTATTCTGATATTCAGTTTTGACATTTGTACATTCTAATACTGGTGAGTTTTGCTTTAGAATAAATATATATATTATGTTCTGCTATGTTATATTCTGTTCAGTGATTTATGGTATTTGGATTGGTTTTGAATATGTGAATGTCTAGATGACTGTTAAAGACAGTTGTCAATATGCATCCTATTTAGTTATTCCCCACTAAGCTATATGCTTAGCACAGTGAATTTGCCCCGTGTAGGTTCAGATAGAAGGGTATCAAGACTGGGACAAAGACAACCACAGTGGCCAATGAAGAGTGTGTTTTGTTTTAGGAATGTATGTTTGCGTTGTATTTAATAATAGGAGATATGATGTACCTTGTTTATCGGTTTGTAAATATTGTCATTGTATTTGAACTTAAGATTTGTATTTTGTTAAAAACCATTTGTATAATATGTTCTGTTTTGTTTAATGGTTTGTAATGTCACAACATTAATTCAGGATGGTTTTAGATTCGAAGCATGTATTTAGATAAACTCAGTGTGCTAGTTAAGGTTTGTAATATCCTGTAAGAAATTTGTAATAACCTTTATATTGGTTGACTTTTGAAATTATAACATGTATTTGAATAAATACAATATATTTGATGTGTTCTATTTAAAGACAATTTTTAATGAAAGGTAATATTCATTTGCTTGAGTTTTTGGTAATGCTTGTAATTAATGTTTAGTATGTTTTGAAAGGTTTCCATACTGTTTTGTGTGACACATGCATATCCTTCTAGGGAGTATGTAGGTGTTACAAAGACCATTTGAAACTACTCTACATACCCCTATGTATAACTTTTGTTTTATTTTTGGTTGTTAAATACTGGAAGCTTCTAGATGTCACATAAGTTTTATAAATATATCATTATTCAACATATAAGATAATGCAAATTACCATTTTTGATTGGTCAAAGGAAAAACAATTATGATAATAATAAAGAATAAAATCACAATCGTAATTGAAAAAAAAACTTCATTCCTTACCAAGGTTATCAAATTTAATATATGCATATCACTATTCATTCATTTATGTAATTTCTTTTTTCAAAATAAATTGATTTTTATACTGAAATTATACATAATGATTATATATTCCTTTATATTTTAAATGTAGAATTAATACTTGTTTGTCTATACAACAATTTTGATGTAACATCTTTTTTTTAATAACTCAAAATCCTTTTGTAAATATTCTAAACTTCATCCATGCACCAATTTTAATTATCAAATCTGCTAATTTGAATGTTATATATGTCATCAACTCATCCAACACTACAACACTCTAAGCTGCTCACAAATAGCCTCGCTCAATCTTAAACTCAGCCAAATGATCACAGATGGCAATTGGAACTTCCCTCAAAACCTAAGAAATCTTCAACCTTTATACCTTCCCCAACCTAATTTTTAAGACACCTTCTACTGCATCCTTAAACTCATAAACAAAGCCATGAAAGACTTCCTAGAAGCAAGGAACAAAAGGTTGATTGGTGTAAAGTTATCTGGAGAAAAGTTTTAACCCCAAGGATCTCCTTCATACTATGGCTAGCAGTCCTAAATAGGCTGAACACGACAAATATAATTCACTACTTGCAAATGGACAAAACTTAACCACTATGTAAGAACCATGTGAAAAAAAGAGATCATCTCTTCTTCACATGTCTTTATAATAAATATGTATAGGAATCTATAACTGACAGATGCCTATGGCTTAACCCAGGGAATACTATTTTAGAGGTGATACAAAAATTCACTGCTCCTATAACTCCTCCAGACGCTAGTAGATAGATCTAAGTTCTATCCATAGGTCTCTGTTTATATAGACTATGGAAGCAAAGAAACCTCAGAGAGTTTGGAGGAACCAACATGCCCAAAAAGGTCCTTGCTTATGAGATTCTCTATGAAATCAGAGAACTCATTCTACTACGCAATCTCAATATGACATGCAACACAAACATCCTATGTTCATTGAATGTCTAAGCAAAAGCTATGGTTGAAACATATATACAGCTATGAAAGTGAAGAAGAAGTTACATAGTACGGAAAAGAAGCAATGAAATCACCAAAATACCCAATTGGCTGATCCAGGGCTATAGCAACCTTTAAACCGCTTAGCGACTCTCGCCATTAGAAGGAAGTCCAGGAGGAGAGCTCAACGTCTCTTGAAGATGAAGAAACCATCGGAGCCCTAATTTGGAAGATTCGCGACTCCCCGACTAAGTCGAGAGAAATTTTGATACCACTTACAACAACCAAACAAAGATAGTGTGTCTTCCCTTAGGCATGATGTCGTTTGATTTTTTGATTGGATCTTATGTTCCCACGATATTGTTTTGCTTTTGTCTTTAATGTTGGTGTAAAATCGTGTATCTCCTTCTTCTTATTTATATAAAATTCTTTTATTTTCAAAAAAAATCATACTAATTATTCATAAATTTTATATATCAAGCACGAAAACATTATTGGAGATGTTAGTGATTTTGAAGCAAATCTTTGGTCTTTTGATTAATATGAAGTCCTAGAGTCTAGTTTGTTAACCAAATTTTATTTTAAAATTTGTTTAATGTTTTCATGTAATTATTATTTATCATATAATAAAATTGTAATATTTTAAATACTGTATTGTTCTTAATTCTATATTTATATGATGATTAAATGATCTTTTTTATATTATTTATATATGAAAAATAATGTTAATGAAAATAAATAAATTGTTGTTATTTTAAATTTCTATTATTATATTTTTTGGAGACAAGCATTAGTGTAAATTATTAATTATACAATACAATACATTAAAGGATTATTTTGCAATTTTAAAAAAATTGGGACTATTTTATAAATTAAAAATTACCTGAAATGGTACTCGATATTGATCAATACCGGTAAAGTACCGTATCATAATCAAATTCGGTATTGGTATTGGTACGGTATTATGACATTGCTTCCAATGCTCCCATAGCCTATGCCTTACTTAAAAACAACAACTTGGTTATGTTCCACTTGAGAATGTATAGCAACTTATTCTGAATCTTACTCAAAACCCAATAAACACAAATTATTCCAAGACATGGATCTAAGCCATAACCCAAAAAAAAATCCAATTCATCTTAATTAAACCAAAAGAGGAATTAAAGTTTCTGAAACTCTCCTTTAGTGGGCAATAATAGAAACTGTTTGAGACTATTAGTGGGCAATAATAGAAACATTTTGAGACTATCTCTTTTTCTTCACATAAGTAATTGCTTTCTTTTAATTTTTATTTTTAATCTCTTTTTCATTTCTTCCTTTTTTCGTTTCAAATCACTCTTTTTTATTCTTTATTCTTATTTTTTTTCACTATCTTATTTTTTTCTCTTACTGTTTTTTTCTTTCTCTCAATCTCCTTCCTCTGTTTTGTCCTCTATTTCTTTTGTCTCTCTTTTTTTTATTTTATTTTGATGATCATTCATTTGTGCCTCCTTTTCATTTTTTCAATCTTCATGTTATTACTTTCTCATGCTTTTATACCTTTATGCTTTTACTGTTCTCTATTTCTCATGTATGTTATCTCTCATTTTTGGTAGACTTGGGCATATCAGACGAGTTGATTAATAAAGCAAACACACGCAAGAGATACTTTTAATTCGAATAAAACGACAAGGGCCTGTTGAAGTTTAAAACAATAATAGAAGCCTGAAAATGAAAAGTCTTGTTATGCAATAGGACCCTATTTAAGCAATAGGAACTTGCTAAGTGATAGAAGCCTGTTAAATGACATAAGTCTGCTAAAGGATAAATCCAGTTAAGACAATTTAAAGCAGAAGGCGCCTATTAAAATGAAAGGAACCTTTAGCAAGTTGAAAACAGAAGGAGCCTACTATAAAAGGAGCCTCTTGCTGAAATGAACACACACACACACACACACACACACACACACTATATATATATATATAATGCGAAAATATAAAAGTTAAGAGAAGAAAGAGAAGGACGTTATCGATTTATACTAGTTCAACTTATAACCCAAGCCCAAGTCCAGTCCCAAGTATCCAACTTGAGTGTTTCACTAAAATCCAAAGTAGTAAATTTGACGAGCCTCTTCAAGCTCACAAGTACATATTTTTTAAGGTTCTCCAACCTTCCAACGAGTACATATTTTTCAAAGTTCTCTAACCTTCCAACCTAGTAGTATTTAGCTAGCCTTTATAAGGTCTCAACGAATAATTTGCTCCATATAAGCTTCAATGATCTCTCTAAAAAAGAATTGTCACTTTCTAAGGCATAAGAGATTTGATAATGATATGACTTTCAAAATTATTGATGTATCTCAATAATTTGGCTTTCTCTCTTCTTTCGTTCCATGCTTCTATCTTTTGCAACCTTAGCGACTCTTGCTTAAATAGACTTTTTTTTTCAACTAGTCATTGTTTTATTTCCATTCTGAATTTGACTTTGAATCTTCAATATTATCTCTGCTAGAGTCTTGCAATAATCAATCGTTAAGAGAAGGAGCTGATAGATGTCCTCCATAAATAGCAAGATTCTTTCAGATATTGTAAGATAAATAAGGCAAGTTCATAAAGCAAGATCCTTTAAGAAGGAAAACATTTATCCTATGATTTTATTTCCATTTAAGAATTAGATCGTTAATAATATCAGGAAATAAATTCAATTTGAATTTTTTATATGATCATCACCAAAACCATTAATAAGCCTAACATATCCCCCTTTTTTATGATGACAAGCAATAATAGATATATTTTCAAAATTCAACTAAGAACAATAGATTTGAGAGATACCTGTAAGCTTTTTAAGTTCTTACTGATTTGAAGGAGCCTTTCCTTTCTACCATATAGACTTCACAGCAAAATATATCACAGATTATATCATCAATTCTTAGGAAAGTATATCAAATATCATATATCAAAATATATCTCTTTAATTCTCCTCCTTTGTCATTATAAAAAAATAGAGGGAAAGGAATACATCAGGAAAAAATAACAACAAAGTTATTAAAGAGATATATAACATGTCATAGCCAAAATCATGCAAGGCGAAAATATATCATCAATTGACTCATAACTCTCCTGCTGCATTAGAGCTGAGAATTCTTCACAGAGAGATTGAATAGTAGCACCAAACTAAGATAAATGGTCATTCTCTCTCTCTAGTATGAGTACATGTTTCCATTGAAATAAGGAGGCTTTGAGACGAATTGTCCATCAAAACTTCTCAAGTTGTTTGCCATGATCTATCACGTGCTGTAAAACACAATAAATGTGGAACCTTGCTTTGATACCAAATGATAAAGCAAACACACTCAAGAGATACTTTTAATTCGAATAAAATGACAGGGGTCTGTCGAAGTTTAAAATAACAATAGGAGCCTGCGAAACGAAAAGTCCTGTTATACGATAGGACCCTATTTAAGCAATAGGAACCTGTTAAGTGATAGAAACCTGTTAAACAACGAGAGCTTCCTATAGGATAAATCTAGTTAAGACAATTTAAAATAGAAAGTGCCTATTAAAATTAAAGGAACCTTTAGTAAGTTGAAAACAGAAGGAGCCTATTATAACAGTGAAGGAGCCTCTAGCTGAAATGAACATACATACAATATAATGCGAAAATATAAAAGTTAAGAGAAGAGAGGGAATGACGTAGTCGATTTATACTGGTTAAGCTTATAACCTAAGCCTACGTCCAGTCCCCAATTATCCAACTTGAGTGTTTCACTAAAATCCCAAGTAGTAAATTTGACGAGCCTCTTCAAGCTTTCAACGAATAATTTGCTCTATGTGAGCTTCAATGATCTCTCTAAAAAAGAATTGTCACTTTCTAAGGCACAAGAGATTTGATAATGATATGAATTTCAAGAGTATTGATGTATCTCAATAATTTGCCTTTCTCTCTTCTTTCCTTCCATACTTCTTTCTTTCACAACTTTGGTGGCTCTTTCTTAAATAGACATTTTCTAGCCATTGCTTCATTTCCATTCTAAATTTGACTTTGAATCTTCAATATTATCTTTGCTAGAATCTTGCAATAATCAACCATTAAGAGAAATCTAGAGCTGATAGATGTCCTTCATAAATAGCGGGATCCTTTCAGATATTGTAAGATAAATTAGGCAAGTTCATAAAGAAAGATCCTTTCATGAAGGAAAACATTTATCCTATGATTTTATTTCCATTTAAGAATTAAACTGTTAATAATATAAGGGAATAAATTCAATTTGAACTTTTTATATGGTCATCATCAAAACCATTAATGAGCCTAACATTGATGAGGCGTGTGAAAAGTTTAGATCTTTGATAGATTGAGTTGGATTTTAAGTTAGGTTAAGTTAGAAATTTAGGGGTTTACGATCTTCAACCACTTGAAACTAGATCATGCTCGAACTTAAGCGATATAAACCAAGCTCAGTTAAGTTTCAACCAGGCTTAGACCACCTGTAAAGTACCTCAAACTCCAGTGTGATCTAACCTGACCCATTGCTAACCCTACATGGATTGGCAGATAAAATTAAAAATTTCTTCACCATGTCCTCATTAATTATTTATATTATCCACCACCAAGTTGCTAATCATTTTTCAATATCATACATATAAGTTAATTTATTATATTTTCTTATAGAATTATATCTTTAAATGTGACAAACTATCATACAACAAAAAGTATGAAATTAAAAGGGTAAATTATATTTAAAATCTTGAAATTTACCTAATTTTACAATACTAGTCAAAATTATCGAAAGTAATAATACAATGTTTGAACTTTTAATTTATTGTAAAATTAGCCTACCATTAACTATACAGTTAAGGTGTCGAATCACATCAATAAGAACTATACAGTTAAGGTGTCGAACCATGTCAATAAGACCATTTGACAAGTAAGCATTGACATGACAAACAATATTACATGTCAATAGTTTTTTTAGAAATTATAAAAACAATAAAAATTGATGCAAGATCAATCGTGATTGAATCATGGACATAAGAAATTTTTTTTAACAATTGTTGGATCAAATCTCTTTACTTGAATAATTTAAAAAAAAAGAGTTAAGAATTAAAGGGTTAAAATATACTTGATTCGAAATCTTGTAGAGCTTTTCTTCTTGAATTCCAACCATACGTTATTCACATGTCTAACTTCTAACGATATCTGTAGCAAAGAGAAAAAGGTCTCAAAACAATTTTGAAATGAAAGGTTAGCAATGCTAGCTTCCTAAAGTCTTTTTCCTATGTATAGAAAAAGTCTTTAGAGAGCTAATACTCATGTTTTTTCCTCTCAAATAGGTTTTTGTCTCTCTAATAATTAAAATTCTTATTATAATTAAAGTCTAACTTTAACTCTACTCTAAATATAAGTTAACTTTAATAAAATTAAATATCTCATATTTGATTAATTTTTTTAAAATTTCACAATTAAGTTCAAACTTAATTTAAATTTATTTTTCTCTTTTGAACTATTTTTTAAGTATAACTCATTATGTTCTTAATATGGTGACAATGATTATAAATTATAATTATAATTTATAATTAGAATTATATAAATTAAATAATTTATAATTATAAATCAAGATTGATGTTTGGCAATATGTTATAACTATCTAAATATTATGAACGTCAAAGTAGTTTGACTCAATGTATCCAGTCACGGTTATAATTTATAATTTAATTCTTTCATCATCTAACGTTTCAATTGGACGTATAGTATGAAATTAATGTCTACTTTATTTAAATCTAATCATATTAGTTCTTGTTAATTAGTAATTGATTTATAATTGACATAAAAAATATCTTTTCAAATATTAGTTCACTCTTGTCGTAGAATTTCTTATATCATTACTAATTAAGAATAGCGAAACATTCTCCTTAATTACTCTAGAATGACAAATTCTTTATAGAATTAATAAACTATCTTTATATAATTCATATTACATCCAAATGGTATTGACGTAACTATCATAAATAGAATAAGTCATAAGTAGCTTCAAAATATACTATTTTTCAGATTAGATACCTTGATAATATCAAGTATAAATATCAATTATATGACCAATATAATAAAAATCTACAGACACATAAGAAAATTTTGATCTGGGGTCCTAATAATCAGGTTAGTTTAGTAAACTTATTCTTTAATAAACACTCATATATTTGTTTAAGTATCTTTATACTTTAATTTATGAGCTCAATCACTTTCTTCATAAGAAAGAAGCACCTGAATGCTAAGTTTATGGTTTTATCAATATTTCGTCTTAACTAAGAATAATACATAAATAAATTGAATCTCATAATTATGATTTTATTATAATTTCAATTGTACAATATTTATTCTAAGGAATTTACCTTTAAGGTTAAAATATAAAATATAATTAACAAAATATATAAAGATAAAAAGTTTTATTATTGATTAAATAATAATGTTATACGTTAAATTACAACTAACTGATTAGTTACAAGGATAAAACTAACAAAAATAGCCCTTATTTCTTAATGGATGTTCATTTTTCATACATATTTTTTTTGATGAACATCTATTGAGAATTATTATTATTTTTAGTTTTTATTTTCAATTATTGGAAATGAAAATGCAGTATTATTTTAATTTTTATTCTAAATTATTGGAATTGAAAATCCTCTATTTTATTCCATTTTGGGCACTCAAATTCTTCAACATATTTTCACCTTCAAATGGCGGTATAGAATTTCTTAAATCTATTGGAAACCAACTATTCAACACTTTTGGTTTATATGGCTTAGAAGTATCATGTGATCTTAAAGTTTGGTAGTTCTTATTTACACTAGACATTGCTAACTCCACCGTTATTTTCAAGCAATTGAGTATTCATTATTGTTCACTTCAAATGAAACAAATTGCCAAAAGTATCTTTTAAACCCTAACATTTACACTATAATCTAGGTTAAACCCTAAAATTTCAAGGCGTTCAAGTTGAACTTCAATGTTTACAAAATGTTTAAAGTAGACCCTATGAGAATGAATAATCTTACGTCAGTTAAATGTCATGTCATATATGATGTGACTTTTTTTTAAAAAAATTGCATATTAGTGTAACCCCACTTCTTGCTGATATGGTATTCTACAACTATGTAATTTTTTTTAATATTTTCCTCCCCTTTTCCTACTCCAATGACACAAACTTGGCTCGTTAGTTTTCGACCAACTCCCTCGTCCTTAAGTCTAGCATTTAAATCCCTCTACGTTTCATTTTTTCCTCTGCAAAACCCAACACCCCTTCTCTCCTCTCTCTTCTGCGTTTATTTTTTAATTATTCTTCAATCCTCACCGTTTCAAACTATGGATGGGGAAAAATCGAGACAACTAGATTCTTTCAACTGATAATTGAAGTCAACACTCCAGGAAAACAACTGAGGTAAATAAAATGCTCTATCAATAGATAAGGCACACCTTGTAATTGTGATATCCAACTGAATATCCCTCTAACATTCAAGAAGTAATAATCAATTATAGTGGAACGTAACAACTTGAGTGAAATAGTAATTACAAATATAGAAGTTGGAAGTAAAGTGAACCTGCGAATATATGACTGAAACTGCAAAGAAATCCATCTTCTGAGAGAGGATGGATAATTTTGCTTCCTTTAAAAGACCCCTCAATCAACATCATAGATGGATTTTAATCCTCCTGGTATGTACTTGTTAGAGTAGTGCACTAAAGGCAATCGCCTTTAGTGCGTTTTGTTCAAAAGTACAGTGTATTGACTTTGTGAATAAATAAATAAAGGCATGTTTCATTAATTTGGTGTTCAT
>JAOQMQ010125587.1:0-12143 GCA_027563845.1 Erythroxylum subrotundum | reverse complement strand
AACTGCTTCTTGATTCTTTAAAGAAACGGTTAGTCAGTTGAGCTCTGTAACTAACTCAAACTAATACTTCCGAAATCTTTATGCTTTCGTCTGCTTTTCGCTTCGTCTGCTTTTTGCTTCGTCTGCTTTTGCTTCATCTGCTTTTCGTTCTAAACTTTCGTCTGCTTTTCTTCGAATAGCTTCCGTCTACCTTTTCTCGAATAATTTTCGTCTGCTTTTTCTTCGAACTTTCATCTACTTCTTCTGAATTTTATCTTCTGTCTACTTTTGTTCGATATTCTCTGTCTACTTTTTTGCATCGTCTGTTTTTCATTTCATCTGCTTTTCATTTCGTCTGCTTTTCATTTCTTGTTCATCATCAAAATTATTTAATGCGTAAAGTCACTTTTGACTTAACAACTACTCCTCTAAAGATAATGCATATCGACACTCACAAGAGCAAAAGTACATGCTAAAGTTGCTATGAAATTCTCTAGTCAATTCACACTCTAATCATGATTATATAATCCCAGAAGCAATAGAAAATGAGAAAATATTTGTTTCATTTGTTTTATTCTTTCTCTCATTTTGATTGAAAACTTAAAAACAAGTAAAACAAAAAAATTCAAAAACAAACATGCATATAAAAAGTAATGCGGAAATGTAAAGGAAAAGAAATTTACTCCTTTTGGGTTGCCTCCCAAGAAGTGCCTTTGTTTAGGGTCCCTGGCTCGACTCCTTCTTCTCCTCACGGGACAAAGTTATGATCTTTAGGTGTCACATGCGACTCCTCCACGTGAGGTAGTGCCGGATAGGGCATTAGTTAATCATCATCCTCACTTAGCGTCTTCCCTATCCTCAAATTCTCAATCTCGACTGAGTCCATACACTTCGGAAATATTTCAAACGTCTCTTCACCTTTTTCTTCATCATTCAATTCCTCCAATCTGTTATGTAAAGGTAAAGAGTTAGTTTCAAAAATAATCATGGACTCAGTACTTCCTTCGAGCTAAAAGATGTGTCCTTTTCGGCTTCGAGCTCCTTCTCCACTTCTCCGACACAAACAATTCGTTGAGGGTTGACCTCAAAATTCTCAAGCTCCTCGTCACTTTGCAATGTTTATGCACAGACATCCATTGGGTACACCTCGGGTTGATACGGCCGCTCCTCTTCACTTTGCGATTCTAGACGACTGAGCCTTATTGCCATCTGACCCATTTGGTGTTTCATACTCTGTTGACTTGCTTTTATCTCCTATGGCAATTCTTGCAACTATTGCTGCATATTTTGTTATAATTGTTGCATATCCTGTTGAAATTGCAAATTGTTAACAGCAAGATTCTTAACAAGTTCTTTTAAAGATGCACCTGAATCGTGTTGACTCTCCGAATCTTAGGTGTTAGACCATGTGTTTCTTGGAAATTGCCCTCCATCCTTCTGGAATTGTAGAGTATTCTCCTGCAATTGCAAAGTATTAGCTTTCACAATATTAATCAACTCTTCCAGACATGGATCGGAGTCGTGATAGGAAGCTTCTGGTATATACAAGAATTGTTGTGCGTCCTGCAATCTATCATAGAAGTAATTCTGATGATTATCCCATCCATAACAAAAGTTAGGTTGATCAATCCAAACATTGTTATAGGATTAAGCATACGACTTATAAAAGAAATTACTTCCGTCCATATCAATTTTTTTTCAAACACGAAACAAAAAATGAAAAGATCATAAAATAACAAGAAAGAAATCAATTACGAACAAATATATACAAAACACCAATTAAATCACAGACAAAAACTAAAACACCACAATCTCCGGCAACGGCTCTAAAATTGACCGCGCGCCGTTACGCTAGTCAAAATAAAATAACTAGACCTACTACTATAGCAGTGGTGAGTCTAGGTCGATCCCACAGAGAATGTGTGTAAAGTTTATGAAATGAAATTAACCAGTGTTTAGACTTAACGAGGGGTTTTGGATTTTTCAAAGAAGAAAATAAAATGAAACTAACTAATAAAAACAAATTAAAGAAAATATGCAAAAAAATGATAAAAGTGGGGAATTCGGTAGGGACCCGGTTCTTTGGTTCAATCTCAGCCTACACCCTAATTAAGCATGTTTAATTAATTTGTTGTTCTCAAACCTCTCCTAGAAACTATTAATCGTGAGTTAATAATTAACCCGAGTTTTCCCTTAGGTTTTGTTTAATCAAGATACGATCGTTAATTAAACCTAACCACCGAATAACCTAAAATACGATCTTTAGATTTAATTAGACAATATTACAAATTAGAAAAATCAATTAATCAAGGCAACAATCACATACGATGCGTCATTTAACCTAGGTTATGTTATCCCTAATGATTACGAATCATTTGTCGCTATACATGAATTTCAACATAACAATTACGGATTATATCAAAATTCTAGCAATGGGTTTGCAATTAAACAATTCAATGAATGCATTAAAATCATCATCTCATAATACCCAATGAGTTCATACACAAATAACTGAACAATAACGAAAATCCGATTATCCTTACACAAAACCCAAATCAACTAATATAGGATAACACAATCAATTCCTAATGAGAGAAAGAAACAACAAAATAATTAAAAAATACTTAACCCAGGTTGTCGGCAACGATGTCGCCTCCGAACCAGCGTTGGGACTCCTAGCCCTTCATAGGTCTTTCCCAGAAAATTACTTCAGCCCCATATTGTAGCCCTACCGAAGACCCCTTTGTTTTGCCTCTTACGCAGCCCTCTATTCTCCTCTCTTTGGTACTGTAGCTTTAATGGGACAATTAAAGTTTAATGGACCATGCTATTGTTCACTGCCCTCTCTCACGACACTCAACGCCGCAGCCCTCTCATTGTCGCCTGCACCACCAAGTCACCAAGCCACCGCAGTTCACTCTCCACTCACGCCTACTACGCCTCCACTATTCTCTCCATGCCTCCCACTGTGGCTTCCCCCTATTCATGATGTGACGAATTAAGTTGGGGGTTTTCGGTCCACCCCCAACTATTCACTCTATGCACAACGTCCCACTCCATGTTTACACCTCTGCTCTTTATGTTTCTGTTCTATGCTTCTGTCTGCGTCTAATGCAACTATCTGTGTTTCATGCAAAAACTGCTCCTGTTCTGTTGTGTTTTCTTCATCTGGCACTGTCATTTTTGTCTCTTTTTTTCAGCTACTTGCTTTTAAATTTTTCTTCTTCTTGTCCCATGAATACAATTAAAAATTAATCTTCAGAAACTGGCCTAAATGCAATGCTTCTGACTCACTTTAATTGATCTGCTTCCAAATTGTACCTAAAATCATATATGAACTAAAGTGAGTATCTTAAGCATTTTCATGTCAATAATCGCTAAGTGTAAATGATTAAATATATCAATAATTAAACACATATCAAGGACTAACACTGATGGAGAGGAGTTTGGTTGATGCGGCAAGTGGTGGGGCACTTTGTGAAAAGACTCCTATTGAAGCCAGGATCCTACTTGAGCAGATGGCCGCTAACACACAACAATTCGGTGCTTCCAATGATATTCTATAGGTAAACAAGGTAAGTGCTTCATCTATCGAACATCGTCTAGATGAACTAACATCTTTTTTTAGACAGATTTGAATTTGGACAAGAACAATTGAAAGCGTGTGGAATATGTTCAAACACGAGCCATCTAACTAATGAGTGCCCGACACTTCAAGAGGAAACTATGGAATGTGTGAATGCTACAAGAGGGAACTTCTCGAATCAATACAACCCACACTCACAGACATATTACCCAGGCTGGAAGGACTATCCCAATTTTGGTTACAGAGGGAACACGAAGCAGAATTACTTCAAGAATCGATCATAAAGACCACAAGGATTTTAACCAATTCCATAAGGAGCACAAGGAGCCTCTTCTTCCAGTTCAGGTAATTCTCTAGATGAATTAATCAAGATCTCTAATGCTAACAATCTTCAGCTTGGTCAGATTGTGCAATAACTTAGTTAGAGTATGATGCAGCTTAATTAAATTATACAACAGCTTAAGTAGGGGACAAAATCGATTATAGAGAATATGGAAAACCAAATGGGTCAGATGGCAGTGAGGCTCAATCATCTCAAATCATAAAGTGGAGGAAAGCTGCCATCCCAACCTGAGGTAAACCCGAAGAATGTTAGTGCTATAACTCTGAGGAGCGGAAAGGAGATTAACGTTCCTAAGATTACTTCACCGAGGATTGCTATCGAGGAAGAGATCGAGAAGGAATTAGGAAAGGAAGAAAATTTGTCATTGAATACGAAGGAAGATTTTGAAACTCCCAATATTATTAAGACTAAATCCTCCACCTTTTCCTAGCAGATTAATAAGATCGAACAAGGAGGGGAAGGATAAAGAGATATTGGAGACTTTTCGAAAAGTGGAAGTCAGTATACCTTTGCTCGAGGCAATCAAGGAACTACCAAGGTACGCAAATTCCTTAAAGATCTGTATAGATATAAGAGGAAACGGAGGGGTAATGAAAAAGTGATGATGGGTGAGAATGTGTCTGCAGTATTTAGAAAGAAGATGCCTCAAAAATGCCAGAATCCATGTATGTTTACCATTCCTTGCAAAATTGGTAATAATGTGATCAATAGAGCTATATTAGATTTTGGTGCTTCAATTAATGTGATGCCTCGTTCGATTTATACTTCTTTGATAAACTCTCGAGAAGTACTTCCTCCTAAAAGCTTCCAAAAAGTCCCTCCATGTCAATACCAGCAGTATGACCTGACTGTGGGGCGCTGAGTCCCACCAATGGATTGCATGAAGTGAATCACATGTTAATACAAGACTTAATAAACGATATACAAATACACAAGAAGGGGGGTTGAATTGTGATCCCCTTGTTAACAATTTCATTAAAAGAAACTTATTCTTTTCATAAACTACTGAAAATCAATGTTGTAAAATATTTTTGAAATTCTCGTATGAAAACAGTAAGATCAAAAATTCAAAGTTAAGAGAGAGTTGAGAGTTGAGAGATGTTGACACAGCAGATTTATACTGGTTCACCCCAAACCATGGGCTACGTCCAGTCCTCAGAGATCTTTCTGAGATTTCACTATCTCACAAAATGTTACAAGTATTCTTTGATTCCGAGCCTCTTCAGGTCTTTTACAACAAGTATTCTTTCACACTTAGCCTCTTCAGGCTATCTGCTCTTCTTTCAACTGAAAGGTATTTTGAGCTTTGTTACAGATAAAGATAGCTCTAAACTTTTCGCACAATAATATTTCTCAAATCACTAAGCTTTTCAAAAATGTTAATCTTCTGCAGTCTTCGACTTCAACTCATATTTATAGCCTTCTTCTTCAACTGCTTCTTGATAACTACTTCCTTCTTCTTGTTTCTTAATCTTTCAAGAATCAGTTATTCAGTTGAGTTCTGTAACTAACTCAAGCTGATTAGTCATCCGACGTGTTATTGATTCTTCCATCTCACTTCTTTCGTCTGATGTTTTTCTTGCGCTTCCGTCTCATTTTCTTCCGTCTGATGTTTTTAGTTTGCGCTTCTGTCTCATTTTCACTTTTTCGCCTTGCGTCTCACTTTCTATCGTCTCATTTTTGGTTTGTGCCTTGCGTTTGTCTTTTGTCTCCGCGCTTCCGTCTGCTTTTCTATCGTCTATCTTTCGTCTGATTTTCCATCGTTTGACTTTTAGCTTCGCTCCTTCGTCTGATTATTGACTTTGCTCCTTCCGTCTCATATTCTTCTGCTTTCGTCTTGCTTTCGCTTTTATTATTATTTGTTCTTCATCAAAATCATTTACGTAAAGTCATTTTGACTTAACAGTGCATCCCCATGTAACAAACTGACGACATAATACAGTTTCTCTTCATCAAAGCACTTCATCTGAATCAAGACTCTCTCGGTCTTCTTCAACCATACTTCAGCCTCTTCAGGATTGGTAGTCCCATTGAAATCCACAGCTCCATACTTGTGGAGCTTATCATACTGTCCACTCCTCTCCACTGGAGCTTGCACTGAAACTTGTTGCACTTGCCTTATAGCATATGTGAAAGCCTGAGCAAAGGCTTGAAAGAACCGTAGATCCAGAGGGTTTACTTGAGGCATAGGAGGAGGAGGTTGTGACACTTCATGTTGCACACTAAGTGCCTCAAAGTCAGGGGCAGAGTGTGTTTATGCGTCTTGTAGAACATATGATTCATCCGTACTTTCTTGATGAGAGCGAGATTGAGTCATAGCTCCTCGAGTTCTTTTTCGAGGCGGCATAATTACTCCTTCAATGTAAAACCATTTAAAAATCTTTAGTTCATGCTTCTTGTAAAACAATTTCAAATCATGTAAAACAATACAAAACAATGCACGCTGATCCTTTAAAATAATGCATGTTCATTTCATAATTGAAAACTATCAATTTCATGCCTAGGATACTCCTAAACCTAGTCACTCTGATACCATAAGTGTTAGGCACCCCGCCCTCGCAAGACACGTGCCCGACGTCCTACGTCACATCTAAACAAACATCCCACAAGGGTGGTATGCTCACACTAGTCAGTCACCAAAAATCACAAAATGACTTCTTCAGAACAATTATAGCTCTATGTCTCTAGTTTATTTTGAAACAATAATCATCTCATTCGGAGCTCTATAATTCAAGATACGATTAAAAAGCCGAAGTATATTCATAACCAAGTCATCCTCTCCCAACCGATTCCCTCACTTTCTTTCCATCAATCTTTTGCAAATTAATACCAAAGGCTACCCATTTTTATTGAGAGATATAAAAATGTGTTAGGAATCCATTGGTTTAAGAATCACTTCATTTGGAAGTCAGATGATGAAGTTATGGCCAAAAAAACCAAACATGATTATGTCCTCAATCATATTGTACCTGTTTTGGGACAATTGACATTACTTTCACCAGAGTTATCGGATTGAGGTTGTTTTAGGACAGTTTTGAAGAGGACTTCTAGATGTACAATGTTTGTGAAGAACTGGAAGAGAAATTTTGTCATTTAGAGGGTCAAAAATGCAAGTTTTCGAAAGTGTACAGTGTATGTCAATTAAAAGGACATACTCCTCCACCTAACGGACATACACGGGGTCTGATATAATATCCGTTTAATAGACATGGAAGAGGCTAGGTACATTTCCAGGCCCGAGAAGGTCCGTTTAACGGACCTATTGTCTGTCTAACGGACATAGGTGAAACCTAAGCCCCTCCAAAGCCTCTCCAATGGTTCCTACATCCATTCTAACATCACTTCCACTCATAATCTTCCCAAATTCACCTCGATAATGCAATACCACTTCTTAACAATTCAACCACTAAATTGATCATATAAAACTCTCAAATCTCAGCTCATTTAATTCATCACATTCAACTACATCTCATCATTTACTATAGTTGTCCTATATACGTCCTGTGCATCATTACGAACTTATAAAGAGCATAGCTCTCAACTCCGATATCCAAAAATTTCATACTTTATATCGTTGGAAAGCTAGAAAGATAAGCTACAACTTCCAAGAGACAACTTTGTCTAATTCAACCTAGATTAATACAGTTTTTCCCCTGAAATCAGAACACAAATTTTACCCTTATAAAAGACTTGAAAATGCCATGAACAACTTGGAAGGTCATAAGCAAAACGCAATCATATTTCATTAACGCCAAAAGATAAGAGTTTTACACTCTTTATTGGGCATTTCGAGCCATATTACATTATAATCCAAAATTAAAAACTTTACATGAACAAATAATGCTTGAAATGCGACTAAAGCCTTGTGTTTACAAAATCCAGCTTAAAATACAAAATATGTAGAATTTGGAGTGATGCCTTGTATCTCTCACTCACTCTTGCTCATCACCTGGAGATGGGAGAGGAACGGGGGGTGAGCTTGAAAGCTCGTGGGTAACAAGTTTATAACGAATAACAAACAAAACCTTGAAAATGTTCATGTGTCATAGAAAATTCATATTAAATTCATAAAACACATAGTTCTCAAATTCTCAACCAAATTCACAAATAATGCAAATCATGTATGCATTAATCATGTCAACATATCGTGAACACCTAAGCACATCAAAATGGTTTGGGTAGATCCGTAAACAGAACATACTAACACATTCCTACATAATGGTCTTGTGTAGTTGTAAACAGAACGTACTATCGCAATCCTACATAATGGTTTTGCGTAGTCGTAAACAGAACGAACGTTCACAATTCCTTATAGTGGTTTCGCGAAGTCGTAAACAGAGGGGAGTCCATGAAGGAGCTCCATGCCACTAGCGGGCAGGCGGGAGAAGCCTTTACAGAGTCAAAATGCACTTGACATAACAGAACGAACCACCACAAACCCACATAACATATAATTCATGGCATAAGCACATTGCCCTAAATGGCACATTTCGGAAACTTGTTTTTCATGAACATGAAATATTTCGAAGACCTTTTCCATTTCCATTTCACAATCCATCAACAAAATTTATATACTAAACATATAGCAATTTCTCAATTCGTTCAAAAGCAACAAATGCAACATTTATGAAGCAATTGAAATCATTTAATTCTATTGAATCGAAAAAGAAAACATTAATGGCTCATTATTCAATTATAAACATGAAACCTACCTTGATTTCCTTGCTTAAAAACTTGCTCAAAGATGCCTCTCCTCTTGATCCTCTTGCCTTTCTTGATTCCCTTAACATTGACAAAATTTCCAATTCAATAGGAATTCCAATTTGAGGACCCAAAGAAACATATGCATAAAATTAATCGTAGAAAGCTTAAACCCATGCATTTCCTAAGCTCTATAAACCAAAACCCTTCCAAAAGTCCAAAAGATTAAGTAAGACCTTACCTTGAATCTTCACCAAATAATGAGTTTCTTGGCTCTAATAAAAGCTCTTCTCTTCCTCTACCTTTTTCTCTTCTTGAACAACTTCAAAATCTCTCTTGAAAGCTAAAGAAAGATCAACCCTAGCTTAGTTTTCTCTTCTTTTCTCTCCTCTCTTTCTTTTTCGTGCTTCTCTCTTCTCTCTTCTTCTCACTCCCGTTTTCTTCCTTTTCTAAGAACAAGACAACATTTCTTCTACCACTTCTACCCTTAATGAGCATAAAATGTCCACTTTGCCCCTTCCCTCATGCCTTATAATCCTTATCCTTAAGTGACTTGCCTAAAATGCCCTTTATGCTATATACTCTTAACACTTTAATTTAACTATCCCATGCAATAAAATCCTACTAAAATTGAGATGCTAATTACCCCAAAAATAATTAATCTATTAAGACCTCAAAATTAATTTAAATCATGCTTATTCATCAAGAAAAAATTCGGGGGCCAACAAAACACTCTCAAAAACTTCATAGGTTGTCCTCTTTACTCCAAAGTGTCCTCCACATGCATATGAATGGAAAAAGGCTACGATCAAAGGTGTTTCACTTTCAGGCACACACCTCCTTATGACTTAATCTGCACAGTGTCTCCAAAGATACAAATCATCCTAAACGTAGTACTTCGCTTCATTCTTCAACTTATCCCTCTAAGCTATTGACAAACCAGTTGGCAATTTGTTAGTAACTAAGAAATTTATAATATCTACATGCCATAGTGGTGTCAAATCGACATAAAACAGTTGTTCCTTTATAAATGTCTCTCATAAAGGGATGTCATCTTCTTCTTTGATCAAGTGGCTGAGATGATCGGCAACCACATTTTCTACCCCCTTCTTATCTCTTATCTCCAAGTCGAATTCTTAAAGAAGGAGAATCCATCTAATCATCCTCGATTTTGCGTCTTTCTTAGTGAGTAAGTATCATAAAGCTGCATGATTAGAACAAACAATTACTTTAGCACTAAGAAAATGTGATTGAAATTTTTCTAAAGTAAAAAACACAAACAAAAGCTATTTTTTAGTTGTAGAATAATTTAACCATAAAAAAAACTTATTGAGTTCTAAGTTTTAATCTAATTAAAACCCTCAAAATACTATAAGCGCACAAGTCATGAATTGTAGTACGTGAGGTGTCGAACCCACGAGGAGCTGTGAACTAATTTAATCCTAAGTTATATAAGGCTTCAGGAATTAATAACATGAAAATAAAAACAAGAAAAAAAAGTAAACACAAGAATATGATTAATGGAAAATTCATTCGTAAAATTAATGCAAAAGAAATCAAATTGAGCACACCAAATGATAATTGGAAAACACACAAGAGGATTTACCAAATTATGAGAGATGGGATTTTTCCTATCATCAATGCTAACCTAACCATTTATGTGTTATTGCGGTGTCGGTTCTAGACTATCGAAGGGAGGAATACTCTCTCTCAAGTTATACTCACAAACCCTAATTAATAAAACCTAATTAAGTTTAGTACCAAACATGTAATTTCTCAATTACCAATAACCCTAAGCCTAATTAGTTCTTAAGCTTTCTAATAAACAATTGAGTCTCATAAGGTCTCTCTCCGTACAATTACCAATTTGATTAACTGTGTGATCTATTAGATTATTTAACTCTCATTAAATGTTAAAATGAATCACTTCCCTATCAAATTCTATCATGAGGTTGCCCTCATAGACATCTATCTTATTCTGAGTCGTATTGAGAAATGGTCTCACTAATAAGATAGGTTTTGGATTGTACGAAGTGTCATCATTCATATCAACAACATAAAAACCCACAGGAAATATTAACTTATTCACCTGTACCAAAACGACCTCAACCACATCATCAGGGTAAACGTTAGTGTGGTCATCTAATTGTATGACAACACTTGTTTCTTTCAAAGGGCCCAGATTCAGGGAAGCATAAATTGAACGAGGCATAACATTAATTGAAGCTCCCAAATCCAACATAGCTCTATTAATCACAGTGTTACCAATTTTGCAGGGAATAGCGAACATGCCTGAATCTCAGCATTTTGAAGGTATCTTCTTCTTAAAAAACATAGACACGTTCTCACCCATCATCACCTCTCAACCTTCTTTTATATATACATAGTTCCTTGAGGAATTTTTTGTACCTTTGTACTTGCTTAATTACATCGAGCAAAAGTATGTTCACTTCCACCTTTTAAAAAGTCTATAATATCTCTTTATATTTTTGCTCCTTTTTCAGTCTTGTTAATCTACTAGGAAAAGGTGGAGGGTTAGTTTTAATGATATTAATGCTTTTGAGGCTTACCTTTGTGCTGATGAGAGGTTTTCTTCCTTTCCCAACTCCTTCTCAATTTCTTCTTTATTGGCAATCCTCGGAGGAGTTCTCTTGAGAACCTCAATCTCCTTTCTGCTCCTCAAGGTTATAGAACTAACATTCTTCGAGTTAACCTTAGGATGAGATGGCAGTTTTCCTCCACTTTGTTATTCTAGATGATTGAGCCTCAATGTCATCTGAACCATTTGATTTTCCAAGTTCTGTATACTCAATTTTGTCTCCTACTAAAATTGTTGTACACTCTGTTGAAACTACTGTACCCCTGTTGAAGCTGTTGCATACCCTGTTGAAGATGTTTCATATCCTGTTGAAATTGAAGATTGTTAGCAGTGCCAGTCTTGATAATGTTATCCAGATATGTACCTGAAATGGAAGAGGAGGCTTGTGGCCTTGGTTGAAATTGTTATGATACTTGTGACATATTCTAGAAGTAATTATGTTGCCTATCCCCCTGTAATTCAAGTTAGGATAATCCCTCTAACTTGGGTTTACATCTGGGAGTACGAGTTGTACTAGTTATGAAAGTTTTCTCCCACAACATTCACGTATTCCATGCTCCCTTCTTGAAATGTTGGGCACTCATCGGTTAGACGACTTGTATTTGGCATGCCTTTACTTGTGCCTGTCCAACTACAATTTGTCTAAAAAAAGATGTTAGCTCATCTAAACGATGTTCAATAGATGAATTACTTACCTTGTTTACAAGATGAACATCATTGTAAGTGCCAAATTGTTAAGTATTAGGGGCCACGCACTTAAGTAAAATTGCAACATCCCACTACCATAAAGCAAATACCCGGATACCCCGAAGGACATTTAAGTACATACCTTATGATAATGGTATGTTCGGGCAAAAAAAATCCAACTTACGCATGGCAATCTAATTAACACATGGCATCATCTACAATATTCGAAAATCAGTAATTTCAAACAC
>JAOQMQ010125444.1:0-12160 GCA_027563845.1 Erythroxylum subrotundum | reverse complement strand
GGGAGTCTGGAGTCCTTTTGGACAGAGGAAACAGGACTGAAATGCCTGTTAAGAGTATGATCGACTCAACAACTATTGCAAAAATGAGATTAAAGAATCTGGACAAAGCTGAAACAAATTCTCAAAAGAAAGCAAGAATTGAGGGGGAGCGTACAAAGAAGAAGGCTGGAAGGAAAAAATCGGCAGAAGAAACCATGAGAGAAAAGAATACCTCTCAAAAAGAAGGTAGTAGGGTGCCAGTCATAGAAGAAGGTGCCAAGAAGAGAAAAGGGGAGACACTTCAGAGTAAGATTCCAAAACAAACAAGGAGATTAGCTAGAGTTCGAAGCTTGCGCCAACAAGAGCAAAAGCAATCCAGAGAGTTGAATCAAGTGGAAAACTCTGAATTGAGGGCACCCAAAGCTACAAGATCTTTAGTCTCTATCTTACGAGAAGATATAGTCAAACAGGGTAAAAAGACTGAAAGGAAAAGGAAATTGGAGTTTGAGAAGCAGAACCAACAACCAAAAACTGTAAGACTGATTGAAGCTGGAAAGAAGGAAACAGTGAGTCAGAAAAAGGCTACTCCTATTGCTGTTCAAGAAGAAAATGTCAGTCAACAAAAGAGTACTCCTACTACTGAGAAAGCTACTCACAAGGAGACTACTCCTACTATTGATTAAACGGAGATTACTCCTACTACTGAGAAAGCTACTCACAAGGAGACTACTCCTACTATTGATCAAACGGAGATGACAGTAGAACTCAGTTTCGTACAAGTAGATACTTCTCAACCTCTAAGGAAAGAAGACTTAAGAATCAGAGTTGTTGAAGAAGAAGTCCAACCTGAGAAGAAAAAGAGTATTTCTACAATCATCAAGGAAATCCCCAAAAGGTTAGTCAGGGTACATTTCCAACCGATTTTGGTGAATGATAGTACCATGCATCTGTTGAACGATGATGAAAAGAGTATGTGTGAGCGTTTAATGGATGAAGGAAGGAAGCCTTATCCTAGGCAAATGATGAAGCAGAAGCATATTATTTTCCCAATAACAGAGAGCACAGTGCTAAAAATAGTGCCTGACATCCAACCGAAGCGTCCCATTCAGCACAATATGGATAAGGGGAAGATGAAGTTATACCCAGAACCTGTAGAAGATGATCTCACAGCAGATCAAATTGCAGAACAAATGCGTCCCATAGATGAAGCGTGCTATGAGGCAGGGTATGTAGAGAAGAAGACGACGGGAACTTTCATTTCCCATCATATTTCGAATGACCCAGGGAGCAGTGGTAGTAATTCAATGTATGAACGTTGTCTAATAGGGGGAAAACTTAGTGAAGGAAAGATGAACACGATTGGAATTGGAGATTTCACCTGCATGATTGAATCCCTTGTGAAGGTGATTATGCGTTGTAGACCATTATGGAATGTATCTTCAATTGAAGAAGTTCCACCCTTGCTTGGAAGACGAGTTAGACTACTACCAGCTCCTAATGACTTAGAACTTTGTGATCCAAATCTTTCTATACAACCTCCTAGCTTTCGGATCATTGAAGAATATGTTCCAACTGCAGATGCATACATTACTACAAATGCATTGGAAGAAGAACAACCTAAGGAGGATGATCAACCCAAAGCTGCACCTGACTTATATGCTGAAATCGCTCAATTGCGAAGAGAAATCGGGGAAATAAAGTAGCTGATATTGAAATCATTGCAGCACCCTCGCTAGTAATCAATTTTTTGATTAATAACAAATAGGGGGAGAAGGGAAGAGAAGAAGCAAAAGAGGAGAAGAGAAAAGGGACAGGGAGAAGAAAAATGAAAGGAAGAATACAAGACTAAAGAAAGCAAGAAGTTTTAGTTCTTTAGTTCCTAAAGTTTCTTATTTTTGTAATTGTTGACTACAATCTGTATATGTCTTTTGCTCATACTAATGAAAGTATTTGTTATCATCAAAAAGGGGGAGATTGTTAAGTGAAAATGACTTTACGATTAATAATTTTGATGATGAACAAAAGCCAAAGAAAGAAAAGCAGACGGAAGCAAATACAGACCAAAGCAAATACAGATGGAAGCTAAAGAACAAAAACAGACGGAAGTTACGCTATTCAAAAAGCAGACGGAAGCAAAAACAGAGGGAATCTAAAGAAAGAAAAGCAGACGGAAGCAAATATAGACGGAAGCTAAAGAAAAAAAACAGACGGAAGCTACGCTATTCAAAAAGCAGATGGAAGCAAAAGCAGACGGAAGCAAATTTTGAAAAGCAAAAGAAAGAAAAGAACACGGAAGCAAATAGAGATGGAAGCTAAAGAAAGAAAAGAAGCAGAAGGAAGTAAAAGTAGACGGAAGGAAAAGCAGACGGAAGCTAATTTGAAAAGTAGACGGAACCTAAGTAGAAAAGCAGATGGAAGCGAAGTAGAAAAGCAGAATGAAGCCAAGTAGAAAAGGAGACGGAAGCTAATTTGAAAACCAGACGGAAGCTAACATAAAAAGTAGAGAAAGCCAAATAAGAAAGCAGACGAAAGAAAGCAGGCGAATAAAAGCAGACGGAAGATTCAGTCTGAGTTAGTTACAGAAGTGAACTGAATAACCGATTCTTGGAAGATTAAGAAGCAACTTTGTTTTTCAGTAGTTCTTGTGAAAAGAAAAACGTTTCTTTTAACGAATTATTATAAATATATTTTCTAAAAAGGGAATTAATGAAAAGATTATCACAATTCAACCCCCCTTTGTTGTGCATCTATACCTCAGTGGAGAATGAATAATTAGACGAAGCGCAGAGCTAGGCAAATATATATACATTATATAACACCTTTAAAAATTATATTTGTGTTATATTTCTGGTATTATAAATTCTTGTATTCATTTCTATATTGTTTGATTTTCAACTGTTCATTTTAATTAATTTTGGCTGACATAAACTATTTCAATTGTTACACTATTTCATAGATTCAAGCCAAAATTTCCTTTCAATTGTAGTGTTTTAGACGAGTTTTCGAAAATAACTTACAACTTTGATTTACAGTAGTTCTTGCAGAAAGAACAAGTTTCGTTTTAACAAAAGAGTTTTGTTTTTAGAAAAGGGGTTGAACGAAAAGTTTACAAGTCTTAAACATATTCCATCGCTTGAAAATAACGAAATTGTTCTCAGATGTTAGTCTGGTCTTGATCAATGCGGAGAAAAGCCAAAAATCAGACGGAAGAAAAATAGACGATGTGAAAATCAAACGGAAATCAGACGATGGAAAGTCAGACGCAAGGTGCAAATAGAAAGTAAGACGAAAGAAAACCAGACGGAAGCGCTAAATTAAAAAGCAGACGAAACCGCAAAGAGGAAAGCAGACGGAATGCAGAAAAGCCAAAGTGAGACAATATAAAAGTATGACGGAAAATAGAATTGTTTTGAGATGTTAGTCTGGTCTTGATCAACGTGGAGCAAAGCCATTGTGCAATATTAACCTATGATTCACTTCAACCTGGAAACACCTTTAAATATACCGAATTAATTAATCATTCCATGGACATGCAAAGATAGTGTACAGACAAAAGTAAGACGAAGAAAAAGTTCAAAAGGGCTTATTATGACAAATCCTCAACATAATCCTTATGCTAGGTTCTTCCAAAGTATTAAACTTATCCGATCGATTGAAAATAACACTATCAGGATTGGAGATTTCACGTGCATAATTGAGTCCCTTGTGAAGGTGATTATGCGCTGTATTAACGCGTGATTCACTTCAGTTACGGTATACATTTTCTTAATTTTCAATTTTTCCATCCCAAGTATGCCGGTAGGTTCGTTATATGTTTGAGAAAAAGATTTCATTATTCTGTATACGGTGCTAAAACTTCGTTTTAGTTTTAACGTAAAACATTTTATCGTCAACTAAAGTTCGTCTTACTACTATCGTTTTAGAACTTCGTCTTTTATATAATTAATAGATATTTATCTTTTTATATGTCAACCACACACTACATAGGTTTATCTGTGAAATTATAGCTTAAGTTTGTTCATATTAATATTGAATCTACATATGAACAGTAATGTTAGAATCTCTCAAATAAAATAATATTGTCGAACTTAGCCCTTAATTGTAGCAGTGAACATAAAATACGATACAGAAAAAGAGTGCGAGAATAACCACATGTATGACTCAGACAGTCAATCACGTCGGCGATACAACAACCGAGGAGGAAGACGACCATACAACGAAGTTGCAGTCTAAAGAGTTGTTTCTTGTTGGACAGTTGAAGGGAGCATGTTACCGCTTTGACTTGACTTTTCACTTGCAAGAGAATACAACATTTAATTGTGAACAAAAGAAATTGTGAGAAAGAACGCATAGAGATGTTTTTGAATACATACGCTATCTTAGAGATGTGTAAGCTATTTTTGCTGCACTCATCTCAGCTTGCTTTTTGGTTCTTGCTTCAAGCCCTCTAAAAATATGTCCTTTTACTTCTATGATTGAGAAAAAAACTGATGAATGAAGCTCACCAAATTTCTTCGTGTTATAGATTGGCAAAGGATAATGATATTTTTGAACCAACTCTTGCAAGAGATTCTTGTAAATAGATTCATCCTGAGTCGGGAAATATATAGAAAACAAAGATAGTAAGCGCATGAGAAAATCAAAATATTCATAAATTTCAAAAAGGAAATGCTAACACCAACATTTACCCACCTTGTTTAGTTAACAAGAAGATGAAGGGAAAGGAGATTCTTGTAAATAGATTCATCTTGAGTCGGGAAATATATAGAAAACAAAGATAGCAAGCGCATGAAAAAATCAAAATATTCATAAATTTAAAAAAGGAAATGCTAACACTAACATTTACCCACCTTTACCTTTTTTAGAAGCTGTTAATCAACAACTTACAATTGTAAAGACTACGTTTAATCAACAAGAAGATGAAGGAAAAGGAACAATCAGGTAACAAAATTTACGCACCCTTACCCTTTCACTTTCATCATTTTCCCTTAGTATCAATAATTGTGCTCCATGATCATCCGTAATCTCTTGGATGTTTTGAATCAGACGATCTGCATGATATTTATTGTAAGAAAACCAAGAGCCCGACCTTAAAATTGAAGTTAACGTTAAATTTGAACTTAGAAACATCAAAATCACAAATAACATAATTAGAAATAACCAGTCATCTTTCCAAGAGAATTCCAAGTAGAAATGTTGATTAAGGTCCAAAAACAAGGCTATAAAGTGAAACGAAAAAGAACGAATATTTTACCAGGAGTTGAGGTAGAAGTTGAAAGAGGAGGAGAACTTAGGGAGGGAAGTTGGAAATCGGAGAGGTAATCGACAGCGACCTTGGCGGCGTCGTTTTGGGCTTCCTTTGAGGAGTTGAAGAAAGAATGCGTAGAGAAGGAACAATGTTGGACGATAACCGTAGCTTGGAAGCGGGGCGCATGGTCTAGGCCTTCTTTACTGAACTGGTACACCGGCAGTTCCCACCTTCGCCTTTGGCACAACTCTTGTAGTCTACACTTGTACATTCTTTCTTAGTACCTGGCTTTTCCTCTCAGCCCTATGCAATTAAAGGAAACGAAAAGAAACATTGGCCTACATTCTTTCTTATACAATATGTTTATTTAAGATAACCGATGTGGGAAGAGAGGATTCGTTCTGTCCCGGTTCTCCACACACCTTGCAGATTCCTCGTCAATACATATTTGGTTGGTCTTCCAAATCTTATCATGATTATAAACATGAAATGCCCGTGCTAAATGCATCTGATGTTTATATATCTGATTAAACTACAGGCTAAAGCTGCCTCAGATGGCATCAAATGACTGTAAAGCTAAGGTTAAAATATAAAGGTATAAGTGGAGGGTGTGGGAGGACTAGTTTCGATGTAAGTTATTTAATAACGAAGAAATGGCGGTAGCATCATTTGGCTTGTATCAAATGATGGCTGTTACGGGGGGGGGGGGGGAATAAGACAAGCAATCATATTGATCACTGAATGTGTAGAGAAGAGGAAGACACGAAAATATTGAATTTTGCGTTGTACTGAACCATGATTGCTACATTAAATAAGCGTGTACAAAAAAGTAAGCAATCATAGTACTGTGTAAACGTGAAGAGACGGGAAAGGCACATAAATATTAGGTTTTCAAGATTAATCTGGGATGCATTAAATGATGACTGCTGACGGCGAAGAAGAAGTTATATAATTTTTTAGGTTTTTTATGCTGGGAGTGTCAAGCTACAGAAGTTAATATAAGCAGCAAAAATGCTACGGAATCTTAAATCCAATTTTTTTATTATGATAATTGTAAACCGATGTTTGGCGTATAGATTTTGAGGGTTCGAAGTTAAAAAGACACATATTATTGGTTAAGTTCATTAAATATAACGGTTTTTATATCATATGAACTCAAGCAATACATTAATTCGAGATTATAAAACATCAGAATAATTTAATATTAGAATTATAACTACATATAATCATGGTAAACATTTTTTTGGTAAGGGTAAAGAAAACTAAGACGAAGTGCAAAAACAAAAGTAAGACGATGTTCAGACAAACTATCAATAGGTAGACATCTTCACTAAGTTATTGAGTGAAGAAAGATTCGGAGAAATCAGATGAAACCTTAACATCGTTATCCTGAATGATCAACAATAACTACATATACTCATGACTGCTACATCAATAATAGCAGAAAAATTCATAATAATAATGTTAAAAATAATAAGAGTAGAAATTATAACAACAAAAAATTATAATTTATATAATAAAATTAGTCAACGACATCGACGGCGGACATTCAATGAACAGATAGAAATGATAATAAAGGCACAACATTCAATGAAAAATATTATCATAGAGGCACAAAATTCAATGAAAAATATCTCAAGAACTTTCAGATAGGGAGGCAGAGAATATAAATGTAGTAAATTCGACAACAATTGGGAAAATGGGTCTGAAGAATTTGCACAGAGAAAACGTAGATTGTGAGATAATAGCAAGGACTGAGGGAGAGCATGCAAAGAAGAGGAAGGATGATGATCGACTTACTTCATCAACTGACTTACGAGAGGAGATATTTGAAATAAGAGAAGACATCAAGTCACTCGGCAAAGAAGTGAAGGAGATGAAAGAAATGATGAGAGAAATAGTGAAGAAGAAAACAAAATGGAAGGAAGAAGAAAATCAGAAGGAAAAGAAACACAAGATTTACTTTTGACGTTCTTAGCTGTGTAATTTATGTTATTCACTTTTTGATAATCCGTATATGATTTTGAAATGAATAATTTTTTCGTCGCCGAATCTATCTTGGTTCGATAATTTTATAATATATAATCATGTTTTAAAAAAAAGTCTCCCTTATCCATTTACGCAAAGGTTGAACAAAGTCATTTCGGCTTTACGTCATAATGAGCTTCCATTCCGTCTGCTTTGGGTTTTGCGGTTCTGTCTGTTTTCCAGTTTAGCGCTTTCGTCTGGTTTTTTTTCCTCTTACTTTCTATTTGCCCCTTGCGTGTGACTTTCCATCGTCTGATTTCTGATTGATTTTCACATCGTCTGTTTTTTTCCGTCTGATTTTTGGCTTTGCTCCTTCCGTTTGTCTTTTGTTGTGTTTCCGTCTTACTTTCTTTTATTCATTATTATCAATAGAAAGACAAAAGGAAATAAAATAAAGCAAATACCAAAAAGGAAAAAGGAAAACTTAGGACAGCTGCAGAGAGCGGTTCCATCTGTTTTTTAGTTTACCGCTTTCGTCTAGTTTTTTTCCTCTTACTTTCTAAGCCGAAATAACTTTAGATATAATAGTTTTGATGAATACGAAATAATGATAGGTTATTTTGTGCTTTTCTCTTTCCTCTTTGTCTTCAATAATCATAATGATAATAATGTCAACCTGAAATAACTTTAGATGAAATAGAATAGGAAATAATGACAACGAAAGTAAGACGGAAGTAGAAACGAATAGACGGGGGCGACTTCTTTAGACAAGCAAGACGAAAGGAAAGCTAACAAGGGGAAACTAAGACGAAGTGATTGAATGCAACTTTTTCATACAAGCACTTAGAGAATACATTGCAATACTTCATACTACACATTTTGAATAGTTCGCAGAAAAAGAAAGTTTTTTTGGAAGTATTGCTGCATTAGTCGGATGTGCGGAACAGTGCTGAACAGTTAACATGTCTACTATTTATATGTGCACTATAAAGATGGTTTAATCTATAAGCATTTTAATTTGTCTTTCATAAAATTTTCTCCTCTTGAAGATTACTTGTTTCATATCATTCGCCATCTCTATCTTTCGACCAGTTTTAAACATCTCGAAGTAGTCACGAGCATGTAAACTATTGTGCGCCTTTTTATTCTGTGCATGGTATCGAACAAGTAATTCATCTAGCTCATTTTGACGATCATATGTCTCTTTTATGGCATTTTTCAAAAATCTTTTGCGCTCGAAATAGCTGGAATCCATATCTGCCATGAAAATAAAAAACTCAGTCTGTAAATGTGTGAATTATTTAACAACTTAATTTAGCAGTTTAGAATTTATCTTACAATAGACATACAGGACAATTTTGGATGGGAAAAAACGAGTTGCGAGTAAATATGGAGAGTAGACGTAGTCAGAATAATAAGGCGACGAAAATATGTTAAGGGGGCAGTGAACTAAATTGCCAAAAATGTAATAAGCAGGAGATAAAGAAACGGAAAATTTTAAATTATGAATATAAAAAATTGGGAAAGAAACAATAATAGGCAAAAGAATTCCTTACTGATTTGAACGCTTGTTTTTCGTTTGTTGAAATAGCAGATGTAACTTTGATTTTTTGATCTTTCTGGAATGGAGGATGTGATGTATTTAGGTTAAAGAAGGATAAGGGAAAAGAAGATGGTAGAAATTGTTTGATTGAAGTGAAAAGAGAAGGTGTGTGCCAGGGCAGAAATATAGCTGTCTCAAAAAAGACTTAACTTTAAGAGCTGTGCCATATTAAATGAGGGGCAGTAGTCGTAGATGATAAAGTGGATAAGAAATGATTTTCTTAGAGAAACGTAACACCTGATTGTTGGGTTTTCAAGAATAAACTGCGCTGTATTAAATGATGACTGGTACATAAAATAGGTTAAAGGCACTGCAAACAGTACACGGCCGAAAAGAAAAGTCGGCCAAATAACTGATTGCATATTTAAGGGGAAGCGATTGAGTCGTTAACTTCAAGAAGGAATAGTCGATTCGTTTATTCGAGGAAGGATTACGGAATTGATAAATGAAATTGAATGGTACTTAGACACGATATCAACTCAAATCATTTTAGTTTGTATTATTTTAGATGTTTAAGTAAATAGTATTATTGTTTTTAGATATAACATAATTTTTTAGAATAATAAAACTAAAAAAAACATCAGTATATAAATGAGCTTCAATAATAATAATGACAATAATAATGATTTTTATTATAAAAAACAAAATTGGAAATTCATTTTGCAAATAATAATAATATTAGAAAGTGATCAACCATATTAAAAAAAACAGAAATGGGAAGAACAGTTGTTACGGTTATATATATAAGTATAAACCGGTTCGTCTTACTTTTGGATTTACACATCGTTTTACTTTTATCTTTCACTTCGTCTTAGTTTAACTTCTGCTTCGTTTTACTTTGACTTTTTCTTCTGTCTTATTTTCGCTCTCGCTGCTTCGTCTGAGGAATATATAGTTATATAAAATAATCGTGTATATAACATTATCATATATTATAAAATCATGGTATAAGGATAGCTTTAGCGAGTAAAAAAACTTTAATTTCTATTATATAAAATTTTTGACTCTTAATAATAACAATAATAAATGTTAGTATGAACAAAAGTAAGATGAAGCAGGGGTATGAAAGTCAGAGGATAAAAAAGTGAGACGGAAGCGAAAGCCAAATTCAGAGGACAAGACCCTCTGTCCAGTTTTTATGGTGTCTTATTGTGTCTTATTGTGTCCAATGAATCTTAGTCATTTATTTATGCGAGTCCCGTATGGGTCCTGCATAAATAAACGCGGGGCCCATATAAATGAATGGCTGAGATTCATTGGACACAATAAGACACCATAAAACTGGACAGAGGATCTGGACTACTTTTTCTGTGAACTCTCAATTGTTACTCTTACTGTTTGATACAAGCACTTAGAGAATAAATTGCAATACTTCACAATATAGATTTTCAATAGTTCGCAGAAAAAGAAAGTTTTTGAAGAAGTTTTCAGAAAAGGGATCATCGAATGACGTAGATATTTCCCCTATTGGGTCTTTAGCAGTATAGTCATCAGCACGTGCACCCCATCAATAAGTTTTCAATCTGGGATTGGATTGCCTTTCCTTCCAGTCTCTTTTCTCAAGATTTACAGTTTCAAAGGACTTTTGAAATCACTATACTCCATATTGTACGGTCATGTTAATTCCAAACTGTATGAACATCTAGAGGCTTGAAAGTAGGAAATTTTTCCAACAAGTTTATACTTTCATGCAATGCAGCATTGCAGCAGTATAGTCATCAGCACGTGCACCCCATCCATAATTTACAGATTGAAAGGACTTCTCAGAGTTTGATGTTGTCATGACTCCATTCGAGTCCTCATTAAACTTCACTATACCCCATATTGTATGTTCATGTTCATTCCAAACTGTATGAACATCTCAAGGCTTGAAAATAGCAATCTTTTCCATTCAGTATCCACTTTCATGCAATGCAGCATTGCTTGGCTCAATAACCTTTTTGACTATAATTCCCATCCATGACCAAACATACTGATCGACCGCCTCTTTAATTTCCCCTGAAGTTGTAGCTATTAGAACATTTGGTCACAATATATAAATTATTAGGCAAAGAAAGATTTGACCAGTTACCTGTATGGAATGATGTTGACGAAGATATTCAGACATTGTGGAGTTCTTCTGGATAATGGAATCAGAAGGAAGTGGAATGTCAAGAGCATTATCAATTCCGCAACGTTTGGGGAAATGGGTTTGAAGAGATACAAATTTTTTGTTGTAAAAAAATGAATCATATGTCTCTTTCATGGCATTTTTTAAATATCTTTTGCGGTCGAAATAGCTGCAGTTGATATTTGCAATTAAAATACAAAAATCAGTATGTAAAAGTATGAATAATTTTATAACTTAATTTAGCAGTTCAGAATTTATTTTACAATAGACGTACAGGCGGCAGGAGATAAAGAAACGGAAACTTTGAAATGATAAAAATTAAATATTGGGAAAGAAACAATAATGGACAAAAGAATCGCTTACTGATTTGAACGGCTGTTTTTTGTTTGTTGAAATAGTGGACGTTATTGTGATTGTTTGATCTTTGTGGAATGGAGGACGTGATGTATTTAGGTAAAAGAAGGATAAAGGAAAAGAAGACGGTTGAAATTGTTTGATTGAAGTAAAAAGAGAAGCTGATAGCTGTCTAAGAAAAGACTTAACCTTAAGAGCTCCGTTGTATCAGATGAGGGGCAGTGCTCGTAGATGATAAAGTGAAAAAGAAATGATTTTCTGAGAGAAACATAACAGCTGCGAATGTTCGGTTTTGAAGAATAAACTGTGTTGTATTCAATGATGACTGGTAGATAAAATAGATTAAAGAGACTGAAAACTGTGCACAGCGGAAAAGAAAAGTCGGCCAAATAAATGATTCGATATTTAAGGCGAAGCGATTGAGTCGTTAACTTCAAGAAGGATTAGTCGATTCGTTTACTCGAAGAAGGATAACGGAATTGATAAATGAAATTTAATGGTACTTGGACATGACATCAACTAAAATCATTTTAAATTTTATCATTTTACATGTTAATGTAAATAGTATTATTGTTTTTAGATATAATACAATTTTTTACAATAATAAAAGTTTAAAAAACATCATTATATCAATCAGCTTCAATAATAATAATGAAAATAATAACGATTTTTAGTATAAAAAACAAAATCAGAAATTCATTTTGCAAATAATAATAATATTAGAATGTAACACCCAAATACCCCCTGGGAGGATACATAGATGCCACCCATGACAGGACAAACCAAACCAAACATCACACTTGTTGGGCCCCGAAAAATTTATTTATTTATTTATGGATTTATTTATTTATTTATTCATCGATTCTTCTTTACCTTGCTTTAATTGATTTAGTTATGT
>JAOQMQ010125351.1:0-12175 GCA_027563845.1 Erythroxylum subrotundum | reverse complement strand
CACCGTTGGCGTTGATCTAGGTCTTAAGAATCTGGCGGTATTGAGTACTGGTGAAGTGCTCCCACCCCTTAAACCACACCGCACCTTGCACAGCCGCTTGGTGCGTTTATCCCGTAGTCTCAGTCGCAAGAAAAAAGGCAGCAGCAACCGAGCCAAAGCAAAAACCAAGCTGGCAAAGTTGCACAAGCGTATCGCAGACATTCGTGTCGATGCACTGCACAAGCTGACCCACCGACTTGCAACTGAGTTCGACACCATCGCCATTGAGGACTTGAACGTGAAAGGTATGGTGCGCAACAGCCACCTAGCTCGTAGCGTGTCTGATGCTGGTTTTTGTGAGTTCCGTCGCCAGCTTGAATACAAAGCTGCCATGACTGGCGCGTCAGTTTTTATCGTAGACCGTTTCTATCCGAGCAGCAAAACATGCTCGACATGCGGCGAAATCCACGATTTGAAACTGAGCAACCGTGTAATGGTGTGCGGCTGCGGAAACGTGATGGATCGCGACTTGAACGCCGCCATCAATTTGAAGAACAAGGCGGTCAGCTCGACCGTGACAGCCTGTGGAGAGGACGGCTCTGGCCGTGGTGGCAACACCGCGACGAAACCAGCCTCTGTGAAACAGGAAGATTTGTCTACATCCTGCTGATTGGTGTAGACATTTCAGAGCGGTGATTGTGTACCGAATGGCGCGCAATGCTAAGATGTAGCAAAATAGCAACGAGGGCTAATGTGTCCCCAATAACTGTTTCAGTTATCTTCAGTATTTAACGAAAGGCTTAACTATGGCGACGGTAGGCAGACCCCCAGGCGGGGAGAAATTCGGCGGCAGGCAAAAGGGCGTGCTGAACAAGGCGACAGCGGATGTGCGCAAGATGGCCCAAACTTACGGGCCTGAAGCGGTGGATATTCTGGCTGAAATCATGCGTGATGAAAGCAAGCCAGATGCGGCTCGTATTGCGGCGGCTAAGGAACTGCTAGACCGTGGCTTTGGTAAGTCACCGCAAAGCTTGGACTTGAGTAGCTCAGATGGCACGCTTACGCCAGCCGTGATCCAACTGATGGCCGTCGATAAAGCGCAGTGACCACGATTCAAATCGGCCTGCCTCGCAAGATATGGGAAGCCTACAAGCCGCCACGCGGGGCTGTCCGATACCGCGCGTTCTACGGCGGGCGCGGCTCTGGCAAGTCTTACTCTGTCGCTCTAATGGCGGCGCTTTGGGGCACTACCGAAAAGCTTCGGTTTCTTTGCACCCGCGAGTACCAGAACTCCATCAAAGAATCATTCCACGCGGAGCTAAAAAACGCCATAGCATCAAATGAGTGGCTTGCAGAGCAATACGATGTGGGCATCGATTACCTGCGGCATAAAAACAACGGCACAGAGTTTATATTCAAGGGCCTTCGCTCGAATATCGAGAGCGTCAAATCGATGGCGCAAATCGATGTCTGCATTATCGAGGAGGCCGAGACCGTACCGCCTGAGAGCTGGCGCGACCTGCTGCCCACCATCCGCGCGGCGAAATCCGAGATCTGGACAATATCAAACCCCAAGAGCCGCGACAGCTGGATTAGCAAGACCTTCCTGCTAAACGAGCCGCCGCCGCGCACCCAGCTTGCTAGCGTCAACTTTTGCGACAATCCTTGGTTCCCACCAGTCCTAGAGGAGCAGCGCGCGCATGACGAAGCCACGCTAGACCCCGCGCTTTACAAGCATATATGGCTAGGCGCGTTCTACGAACAATCCGACGCGCAAGTCTTCGCAGGCCGCTACAAGCTGGCAGAGTTCGAGCCAACAGCCGATTGGGACGGGCCATACTTCGGCCTAGACTTCGGCTTTAGCCAAGACCCTACAGCCGCCGTCAAGTGCTGGATAGCGGACGGGCGGCTTTACATCGAGCAGGAAATATACGCAGCGCGCCTAGAGCTAGACGCAACAGCGGCCAAGATACTAGCGGCCATGCCCGATGTCGCCTCGCATATAATGCGGGCAGACAATGCGCGGCCTGAATCAATCAGCTACCTAAAGCGCCACGGCTTGCCGAGAATGGCGGCTTGCGAAAAGGGCAAGGGCAGCGTCGAGGATGGCGTAGCCTTTATTAAAAGCTTTGAGAGTGTCATAATCCACCCAAGATGCACCAACACGGCCAAGGAGTTCGATTTGTATAGCTACAAAGTAGACCGCCTGAGCGGTGATATATTGCCCGTGCTGGTGGATGCGCACAATCACGCAATCGACGCGCTACGCTATGCGCTTGAGCCGATGATGAAGCGCAGAACCAAGCCCACCGCCATTTTTGGAAGCTATAGATGAAAGACATCCTCAAGCCATCGGGCGACTACATGGCCATGCAAAGCTACTGGAAGCATGTGGCCGATATAACCGCTGGCGTGGAGGCTATGCGCACTACGGCGTACCTGCCAAACTTCCCTAACGAATCAGTTGATAACCACTCCTACCGCATGCGCAACAGCGTGCTGGTGGATATTGTGTCCGACATCGTCGAGAGCCTGGCATCGAAGCCCTTCGCTAAAGAGGCAGGGTTAGCAGATGATAACGCGCCGCCGATTATCCAAGCCTTCGTGGAGGACATCGACCGCGAAGATAATCACCTACACATTTTCGCGCAGCAGGTGTTTCTAGCAGGCATCTTTAACGCCGTGGATTGGGTGCTGGTGGATTACCCCTCAGTCCCAGCTGGCGCAACCCTAGCCGATGAGCGTGCAATTGGCGCTCGCCCGTACCTAGTGCGCATCAAAGCCACGGACATGCTTGAAGTGCGCAGCGACATCATTGGCGGGCGAGAGCAGTTCACCTATGCGCGCATTAACGAGTCTGGGCATGACGAAGCGGGCAAGGCTTACGAGCAAATCCGCTTGCTGCTGAACGACGGTCAGGGCGCGCGGTTCGAGGTTTGGCGCAAAGACTACGGCCAAGACGAGGCCACCTTGCGTGCATCTGGGGCTATCGCTATCGGCGAAATACCGTTAGTCCCTTTCTTCACAGGCCGCCGTGAATCGGGGTCTTGGCGCTTTACCATGCCAATGAAGCGCGTGGTAGATCTACAGCTGGAGCATTACCAAGCGGCCACTAACCTGAAGCTGGCGAAAGAGCAGACAGCCTTTCCTATGCTAGTAGGCGCTGGCATAAGCCCGCCAGTGGACGAACAAGGCCATCAGGTAAATTTGCCAGTTGGCCCTGGTACGGTGCTTTATGCCCCGATGAATGACATGGGCGCATTTGGCGACTGGAAAACACTAGAGCCAAACGCGAACACGCTTAAGTTCCTATCAGACGAATTGCTAGGCCTAGAAACCACCATGCGCGAACTGGGGCGGCAGCCTTTGACCGCTGGCACGGCCGGCCTTACGCAGGTAGCCGTGGCGTTTTCCTCGCAGCGTGCCTCAAGCGCGGTGCAAGCATGGGCATATATGCTAAAGGACTGCCTAGAGCGCGCCTTGCGCTATATGGCGGCTTGGGAGAATCTCCCCTATGAGCCACTGGTGCATATAGATACCGATTTTGCTATTGAGCTGGGCGACACCAAAGCGCCTGAGATTTTGGTTCAACTCCAAGCAGCGGGGCTAATCAGTCACCAAACGCTGATTCAGGAGTTGAAGCGACGGGGCATCTTATCGCCTGAAGTAGAGGACGATAAAGAGCAGGAGCGCTTGCTAGCAGAGCTGGCAGGCAACAACAACGCGCCAAGCCCGAGAGATTCGGGCGACAGCGCAAACACTGGGAAAGTGTAAACACCATGGCATTAGCAGCAATCACCACAGAAGCGCCGAAAGGCTTTGAGGAACATTACACCAAGCTAGACGACGGGCGCTTCCGCCTGAATGTCGAAGCATCCGACGGCTACGCATTAGAGGATATTAGCGGCTTGAAATCAGCGCTTTCGAAAGAGCGCGCGAACCGTGAAACCCTAGAGCGCAAGGTATCAGACTTAGGCGACCTCAACCCATCCGAAGCCCGCAAAGCCATGCAAGAGCTGGAAGAACTGCGCCAGCTCGACCCCCGCGCAGAGGCTGACAAACTGGCGCAGGCCAAGATCGACGCAGCCACACGCAAGCTGGGCGACCAACACACCAAAGCGCTGTCCGACTATGAGCAGCGCATCAAATCACAGGCCGCGCACTTGGACGCCATCGTGCGCAAACAAGCCATCACCGCCGCGTTAGCTGAGGCTAAGGGCAGCATAGAGCTACTCAGCCCGATTATCGAGCAGCGCACGCGCATGGTAGAGGCAGATGGCAAGTACCGCGTTGAAGTGCTGGACACTGACGGCATGCCAATGCTAGCGAACAACGGCCAGCCGTTGACAGTTGCTGACTATGTGGCACAATTGCGACAAGACGAAAGATTCGGGCGCGCGTTCGAGTCGACAGGCTTATCAGGGACCGGGAAGGTTCCAAACGGTTCAAGCGGCGGAGCTGCTGGGGCTGCAATTAGCCGCGCACAATTTGAAGGTTTAACGCCATCCGCAAAGGTGGCACACATTCAAAACGGCGGCAAAGTAACCTAAACCCTTTGGAGAATTTATATGAGCACACCTAACACCCTCACAGGCTTGATCCCTACACTTTACGAATCGCTGAACATTGTTTCGCGCGAAATGGTTGGCTTCATCCCAGCCGTCCGACGCGATACAAGCGCAGAGCGCGCAGCGAAAGACCAAACCGTCCGCGTGCCTTTGGCCGATGTTGGCGCTTTGGAGGCTATCACCCCCGGACAACTGCCAGCCGATACAGGCAATACGACCATTGGTTACACCGATATCACGATCGACAAATCATTCGCGGTTCCTATCCTCTGGAATGGCGAACAAGAGCGCTCCCTGCAAACTGGCGGCCAGTACGCCAATGTATTGCGTGACCAATTCGCTGAAGCCATGCGCAAGCTGGTTAATCAGGTAGAGATTGACCTAGCTATCCGCGCTAAAACTGGCGCGAGCCGCGCCTATGCTGTAGGCGGCACGCCAACTACACCATTCGCCACAGCCGCCAATATGAGCGCTTTGGCCGCAACAGCTGGCATGTTAGAGGCTAACGGCGCGCCAAGCACTGACCTGCAATTCGTAATGAATAGCTTGTCAATGGCTAACTTGCGCGGCTTGCAATCCAACTTGTTCAAAGTGAACGAAGCGGGCAGTTCTGACATGTTGCGCAACGGTATGACTGATCGTTTGATGGGCTTCGCGCTTCGTCAATCGGCAGGCATCAAGGCGCATGTGCAAGGGGCGGCAGCATCGTATGTGACCGATGGCGCGGCAGCAGTAGGCGCAACTGGCATCACTGTAAAAACTGGTTCAGCGGCTATCAACGCTGGCTCGTTGTTCAGTATCACCGATGCAGAGCCAAACGCTAATGAGTTCTATGTGGCCGCAGCAGGTCGCACAGGCGCAGGCGTGTTGTCTATCAACAAACCGGGCTTGCTTATCGCAGCGGCTGACGCCAAAGCAATCACCGTTAAAGGTGCATACACTGGTAATTATGCCTTTGACCGCAACGCGATGGTGCTTGTAACCCGCGCTCCAGCAGTACCGGGCGGCGGCGACAGCGCAGACGATAGCACGCTGATTACTGACCCAGTCAGCGGTCTGACCTTCGAGGTGCGCGTGTACCGTCAATACCGCCAAGTGAAGTATGAAGTTTGCTTGGCTTGGGGCACGGCTGCTGTAAACAATCAGCACATTGTCACTCTCGCAGGCGCGTAAGCACTGAAACCGAAGCCGTCCCGATTGTGCGCCAGTCGGACGGCTTTTTTTGTAAGGTGGAATCATGAGCCATTTAATTACAGTCGAGCGCCACAGCGAGCGCATCGCGGTTCACCCCGATTTGCTAGCTATGCACCGCGCATTAGGCTGGCATGAAGTCGAGGCAGAGACTATCGAGGCCGAAGAAACACCCGAAATAGTTGCAGAGCCTAAACCCAAGCGAGGGCGCAAAAATGGCACTAGTGATTGAAGACGGTACAGGCAAGCCCACCGCAAACAGCTATGCGACCGCAGCGGCTTGCTTGGTCTATGCCACAGCACGCGGCAAAGCCTTTACAGACGATGCGACGGGTGAAGCGGCGTTAATCCGCGCTACCGCTTGGCTTGATGCTGCATACCTACCGCGCTGGCGCGGCTACCGTACCCACGCACGCGCTCAGGGCTTGGCATGGCCACGATCGGGCGCTTCGGATGTCGAGGGCAACTCAATCGCCAGCGACGCGATACCTTCAGAGGTTATCAATGCGTGCTGCGAAGCCGCTATTGCAGAGCTAGCAACACCTAACGCGCTGTCGCCGTCTTTCGTGCCTGCTAAGGGTATCAAATCGGCCTCAGTCGATGGCGCTGTGGCTGTCACCTACCGCGACGGCGCAACAGATGCAAACGCGCAGCGCTTGGCCTTAACCGCCGTAGATGATGCGCTTGCTACCTTAATCGGCGTACTGCCTAAACCAGCCTTATTCGGCGAAAGCGCCCGCGCATGAGCTTTTATCTAGACATGCGCAACATCGCCACCGATCTGCTCAAGCAGTTCGATCAGGGCGGCTTGTCGCTGGATGTTTACAGCAACAGCGGCGGTACGGCGTGGGAGCCGGGCGCAGCCACCTACACACCGCAAGCCTTCACAGGAACGGTGCAGGGCGTGAAAGCGCAAGAGCTGATCGATGGCCTTATCGTGTCTACCGACCTAGCAGTCACCATGCCGGGCACGCTAGCGCCCAAGATGGATGATCGCATCACCATCAACGGCAAGGCTTACAGCATCCTCAAGATCGATGCAAAACCAAGCGCGGGCATTGTCGCCGCGTATAAGGTCTATGTAAGAGCATGAAGCCCGATGCCAAAGCCTACAATTCGCTGCTCGACTCGCTTGAGCCGCAAATCGCTGCGGCTTTTGTAGAGGCGGTGCGCTTGCGCGTGAGCCGCGCAGACTTGGGCGATGTAGAAAGCGGCGTGCTGCTGCAAGATGTGGACGCAATCCTAAAAGCGGCGGGGCTTACGGGCGTAGACCTGCAAACCACGATGGAGAGCATCCGCGCGGCGGTCTTTCAGGGCGCAGCGCTTGAGTATGGCTTGATGGGTCAAGCCTTCGACATAGGCACACCAGCCGCGCAAGCGTGGCTCAAGAACAAAAGCAGCACACGAGTGACAGAGCTACTCGACGGGCAGCGCGAAGCTATCCGCAACACCCTGCAAGCAGGCATGGGCTTAGGCCGCAACCCGCGCAGCGTAGCGCTAGATATCGTAGGGCGCGTGGGCAAATCGCAAATCAGGCAAGGCGGCATTATCGGCCTGCATGAACAGTACGCGCAGTTTGTCGATACAGCTCGCTTTGAGCTGCTGGCGCTTGATAAGAATTACCTAACCCGCGCGCGCCGCGACCGCCGCTTTGATTCGCTCGTGCGCAAGGCTATCAATAACGACACGCCGCTGACAGATCGCCAAGTGGACACGCTCGTTAGCCAATACGCCGACAGCTTGCTGCAACTGCGCGGCGAGAACATCGCCCGCACGGAAGCTATGGAGGCCGTCAACGCTGGCAGGGCTGAAGCGTGGGCGCAGGCTGTGGAGGATGGGGCGCTCAAGACTTCGCAAGCCGTCAAGGTTTGGGAGAGCGCATCTGACAGGCGCACGCGCGATACCCACCGCGCGATGGAAGGCCAGCGCGTAGGATTAGACGCAGCCTTTGAAACTGGCGACGGTGAAAAAATGCTATTCCCAGGCGATACTTCCCTTGGGGCTACTGCGCACAATACAATCAACTGCAGGTGCTTCGTGCGCGTAGAGGTCGATTTCATAGGGCTGGCAGCAAATGGCTAATGTAACCATTGACGAATGGGTTAAAGAAACACAGCGCCGCATTGAGGCGGTGGTTAAAACCGCCGCGCAATCGGTCGCTATCGAATCAAACAAAGCCGTTGGCGCTGGCGGGCAGATGCGCGTTGATACGGGCTTTCTTCGCGCTTCACAAGCGGGGCAAGTCGGCTCTATGCCAAGCGGCGAAACCGCGCCCGATAAAGCAACAGCGGCCAAACACAGCAAGGCACGCGAAGCGGGGCAGCAGATAGCGCCAAGCTATGCGCCCACTAATGAGGTGAGCTTTAAGCTGCTGGCGTGGGACTTAAAAGACCCGTTTTACATCGGCTGGACGGCGAACTATGCCCGCTACCGTGAGATGCACGACGGGTTTTTAAAGACGCAAACGCAGAACTGGCAGAAGCATGTAGACGCAGCAGCCGCCAAAGCCATGGCTAGGAACCTATGAGCACCGATACCATTTTCAGCGGCTTTTGCACCAAGATCGCAGCGGCATTTTCAAGCTACCCAATCGCTTATTCGGGGATGGTTTTCACACCACCCGCAAGCGGCCTATGGCTAGAGGTCAAGCCGTTTTACAGTGGCGTGACTGAGTACGGCCTGACAAACCCAGCTGTAGAGCGCGGCTTCTTGCGCGTGATGGTTTGCGGGCGCAGGGGCGCAGGCTCAATCGCGGCGCTCAAGCTAGCAGAGCAAGTAGCAGCGGCTTTCCCAAAGGGCACAATTTTTGGAGGTGCGCGGCAAGACGAGCGCCCCTCTATTTCCAGCGTAATCGAGGATGGCGATAAAATCATCGTCCCAGTTACCGTGAGTTGGCGCGCGACTCGCGTTAGTTAGTTTTTACACCTATAGGAGTATTTATCATGAGTTCAGTTTATACACACAGCAATGTGTCCTTTGCGGTATCGGCAAACGCCTACGATTCCGACTTAAATCTGGCGGGCTTTCAGGGCGTCGCCTCTTGGATTAATGTCGCCAATGTCGGCTCATTACCCGAGCGCGGCATTAACACCAACATGCTGTCTTATGACACCGTAAACACGCTGGTGACGAAGAAGGCCAAGGGCATCACGGACGCGGGCACAGGCACGCTGGAATGCGCACGCGACGAGAACGACGCAGGCCAAACCAAGATGACAGCCATTGGCCAGCCAACCTACTTCCACAGCCACGCTTTCCGCATGGTCAAGCAAGACGGCACAGTCGAGTACGGGCGCGGCTTGGTTTCAGGCCCAGCCTCCCCTGGTGGCCGTAATGAGGACTTCGACCTCGCGAACTACACTGTAGCTTATCAACAAGCGCCCGTGAGCAGCAACGCATCAGGCACTACCACTTATGTGGTTGATGTACATGGCGGCGTCAGCGGCTTCCAGTTGGTTGTTGGCGGCATCGTTACCGGCATCATCGACTCCTCGGCAACGGCCATCAATGTACAGGCCGCCATCAATGCGGTCTTGACGGGCGGCGTAACAGCTACCGTTACCACTGGCACTGATTACAATGTAGTCTTCAGCGCGCCGATGACCCTCGCAGGTATCGGGGCAACCATTACCTAACCTTTACGGGTAAGATAATAGCCAATGCGTCCCTTTAACTAGGGGCGCATTTTTTGAGTTTAACTAGGAGCAGAATATGGATTTAAGCAACATCAAAGCCGCCGAGCGCGTGCTTGAAATCATGCACCCCGCAACGGGTGAGCCAACAGGCGTGAAGCTCATGCTGCGCCCACCAACCGACCCCAAGGTCGATGCAGTGCGCCGACGCTTGATTAACTCCATGCTTGCCAAGAAAGCGCAAAAGCAAACCGCCGATTCGATGGAGGCTGATAGCATCGCGCTTTTGAGCGCCACGGTCGCCGATATTGAATTTACAGGCGACGCGCTTTGGAACAGCGAAAAACCCGCATTTAGCGCGGCTCTCGTTAAAGAAATGCTGTCCGTCGTCTGGCTGCGCAAGCAGGTAGACGAAGCTGTCGGAGATACTGAAGCTTTTTTTCCGAGCTAGGCGAAAAGCTAGTAGATGCGGTGCGCGTGGTTGTTCGGTACGATGTGCCGCGCGACTACAGCGGCAAAGAGCCGCCGATACTAGAAACTCGCCGAGAATTTAATGCCCGCTTTGGCAAGGGCGCAGACACACCCGAACTGGACGAACTACCCATTGCAGGGCGGCACCTTTGGGAGTGGTTTTGGCAGCTACAAAGCCAGCGCACCAGCACGGACGGCGGGTATCAGCCGCTAGGCTATGCCAATATCTCAGCGTGGGCGCAACTGCTACGCACAGACCCTAGCCCGTGGGAGGTGCAAACGCTCGTGAATATGGATGGGGCTTTCCTCGTGACCAGTAGCCAAGAAGCAGAGGCTGTGCGACAATTGGCAGCAGGCCGCAAGCCATCAGGCAAAGGCAAATAAGGGCGAGTTATGGATATTGCACAGCTAGGAGTAGAGGTAAAGACGGACGGCTTACGCAAAGCGTCTGTTGCCCTTGAGGGCTTTAAGAAAGACGCCGACAAAGCCACTGGCGCGACTGATAGATTTACGAAGGCGCAGCAAGCCGCAAGCCCTGCTAGCTCAGTCTTTGCGCGCTCAGTTAGCACGCTGCGCAATGGTTTAGCTGGTCTCGCTGGCGCTTTAGGCGTGGGCGCTTTCATCAAAATTTCATCTGAAATGACCGACTTTCGTGCCCGCTTAGAGCGCGTTACAGGCGGCGCAGAGCAGGGCGCGGCGGCTATGGATAGGCTGCAACAGATGGCCAAACGAACCTATTCGAGCTTTAGCCAAACCGCCGAGGGCTACCTACAAACCGAGGGCGCGCTGCGCTCTTTGGGCTACACGACCGAGCAGACGATGAATTTTGTGGAAACACTCAATAACGCGCTGGTGGTGTCAGGCTCGAAAGGCGACCGCGCCGCGTCTGTAATGTATGCGCTGCAAAAAGCAATGGCCGTTGGTAAGCTATCAGGCGAGGATCTCAATTCAGTTTTAGCCAATGGCGGGCGCATTACAGAGCTACTGGCAGAGCGTCTAAGGCTAACAACAAACCAATTGCGAGACGCGGGCGCGCAAGGCAAGATTACAGGCCAAGTGCTGTATGAAGCGCTCGCGGGCAATATGCAGAAAATCCGCGAAGAAGCGGAAAATATGCCGGCCACTATCATGGATGGCCTAACGCAAATAGGCCGCGCTTTCGGCGAGTTAGTCGACAAATTCAACCAACAAACAGGCGCAGGCGAAAAGGTGGCGGCAGCTTTGCTCTGGGTTGCCGATAACATGGAAACCATCGCTAAGTTGGCGGCTGTGCTGGCCGTGGGCGGGCTTGTTGCAATGTGGCCTATGGTCATGGCTGGCGCGTCTGCGCTCATTACCTTGCTGGCGGAAATCATCACGCAGCTAATCGCAATCTCCATCGCTGACCCGTTTATATGGGTTGCAGCGGCTACAGCGGCTGTGATTCTATTCAGCGACAAAATCACAATCGGCGCAGGCGAATTGACCACGCTTGCCGATGTTGGCAACGAAGTATGGCCGCGACTTAAAGACGGCGCAGAGGGCGCGGCTTTGGGTATTGGCGAGAGCTTCTCAATGCTGGCAGATGACTTCAAAGAGCACATCAAAGGCATGGGCGCATTCTTTGGCATCACTATGAGCGAGGCCGAGAAAAAGACAGAGACTAGCACCGAAAAGCAAGAGGCTACATGGGTGAGCATGGTGCGCTACATCCTCAGCATGTTCGATATGCTAGGAGGTGGGATACGCGGCATTTTTGCCGCAATTGGCACAACTTTAGCGGTGCTGGTCGACCGCACCAAAAAGAACTTTTCATCATTAGGTGAAATGGCGCAAGCCGCCATGAGGCTAGACTGGAAGGAAATGCTGGCGGTAAGGTCGCGGGATATTGACCACGCCAAAGGCAGCGCCAAAGCGATTGCAGACGCTTGGACAACGGGCATTGCAGACTCATTAAAGCTGCAAGGCAACAGCGGGCTGGTGTCAATATTCGATGAAGGCTTGGCAGCGGCACGGAAAAAGCGCGCAGCGGCTGGCGGTGGTGGCGGTGGTGGAGGCAGTGGCGCTGGCGCTGGCGGTGGAGGCGGCGCAGGCAAAGGCGACGATAAAGCGCTTAAAGCAGCGCTCGACTCCACGCTCAAAGCTATCGAGCTAGCGACTAAAATGCAAGTCGATGCGCTGGAAGATCGCAACCGCCGCCTAGGGCTTGCGAACGATCAGGGTTTAATCTCAATCAGCAGCTACTACAGCCAACTGCAAGAGATCGCCAAGCAAACAACAGCTGTCGAGGTCGCAGGCTACAGCCAGCAAATCGCTGCGCTTCAGGCTTACATGGCGAAAGTAGGCAAGGGAGAC
>JAOQMQ010125219.1:0-12190 GCA_027563845.1 Erythroxylum subrotundum | reverse complement strand
AGTCCATGTCCGTTTAACGGACACACTTGTCCGTTTAACGGACATGTGTTGGGAAAATAATTTTTGTTTATTTTATTATATTTATTTTAAACTAGAGGGCAGATCCACCACCAGTATAGTTCAGCAGCCAGTCTCGCCTTAAGTGTGTCAGCCAAGGCCAGAGTCTCGGGAATGAGTCTCAGATGGGCTCATGCCCCTGGTCCGTCGGGCTCCGGAAGTGGGGTCCTACAGACTATATGGTTGAGATGAGTCAGTTTTAGAAATGATTCGGGGAAAATAACAAGAAAATAATCAAGCTTCACAATATGGTATACATTATGATTCATATTTCCTTATTTTTTATGCATTAATAGGGTTATAAAATTTAAATAATCTTGGATTTTAGCAAATCAAATAAAAAGTTTTTATTCTTATTTCACTATGTGTCAAATCATATCTCACCTATCCAATTATCGTACCGAAGAAAAGTCATTGAACCATCCTCAATCCTATAACTTATATTACTTATAACTTATATTAGGTTCAATAAAGGCCCTTAGCTTAGTAGACTGAGTTGTTGACTGATCGAAATGCAGGTTCGACTTATTATTGTTTTTTAAAAAATTCAAAAAGAAGTTATTTTTGAAAAAACAAAGTAGTTTTGTCATTGCCTCGTCGGGCCTTGTGTTGGGCCTGGCTAGGCCTAAGGCCCAATCATTCTAAAAAATCAGGCTGGACCCAGACCTTATTGCTAAGCTAATTGAAACATTTCAAAATTGTTGCAATTCTAACACTTATGATTCTTCCTGCTTTGGATTAGTGTGGCACTTTTACTTCTTGTCATTACTCAAGTGACATGAAAGGAAGATATAACGTCTATATCAACAAGCCAATCAGTACATAAAAAACATAAGAGTACCTAATGTGATGTCCTAGGAAGTTCCAACACCAAGTCTGGAACAATTATCACTTTGTAAAAATTAGTGAATGGAGTAGCCATACTAGCTCATAGCATAGGATGAAACATTAGGCTTTTCTTTTTTACAAAAAGAATGAATGAAATAAAGTAATTACAATAGTCCAAAACCTTAGAATGCTTATAACAAGGCATTTTCGATAAAGATGAAGTCAAACCTAAAACAAGCCCTATAAAAGGTCACAATAAGAGAAAGAAACCATGGCATAAAAGCTAGAAAACAAATACAAGAGATTACAAGAGATTAAAAGAACGTAAACTAAAAGGTCCAGATCAAAAAATATTCCATTAATACAAAAGTGTTGAACTCATATTAGCTTGGATATCATAAGTAAGAATGAATTACCTTATCCAATTAATAGTGCAATCTAACAGTGAATTGAGATCCTATAATTTTCTTTGAAAGAAATGCAAATTCCTTTCTTTTGAGAGGAAGTGCGTGCTACAATTCATCACCAATTTTAACACATTTAGATTTTTTTAATAAGTGAATATAATATTCTCAACTTATAGCAAGAATTTAGACCAAGATGAAGCTTGACAAGATACTTTGCAAAAAGAAATTTAATGAGTCTAAAAGGAATGGGAGAAATGACAAGAGAAGAATAAGCGATTGATAGAATTATGGGTAACTTACTGATAAAATTAAGGGTAACTTTGCAAAGAACACATTGGTTCTTATAGATCCCTATCTCTTTTAATATATCAAGGGTGTTCAACTTGTTCTTAAGAGCAAAGTAGAAGATTAAAAAAACTTTTGGGGGAATTTCATTTGAACTAAACTACTTTCCATTAAGAAGTTCTCTAACCAGGCTTTCTAAGTACGTTCAAACACAATTTGTTGGTGAAATTGTTTAAATTATGTCTCAAGTAGATAAATTTATCTACTTCTATATCTAGGTTATAGTTTGGTTCATTCTTCATGATAAGGTTGAAACATCTGAGTATAAGGCTCCATCGTAAATCAACTATAATTGAGTTGAATTTAGATTTAATAGGAATTAAAGATATAAGATTGTTGTACCTATGTATAGAGCATAAGGGACCTAAAATATTCTAGTTATCAAACTAAAAGTGTATTCTCATTCTTAACTATGTTTTTTACATAAGGGTGTAAAAAGTATCTCAATCTCAACAATTGATTGAACGTTCATGAGTTACTTTTACAAGGCTTTGTAAACTAGAAGATATGATCTTTAACAAAGTAAAAGTGAACCCAATTAACCCAAATGGATACTTTGTCTATCACTAGTTTCTATAATCCCTTTCCTTTAAGCATCCAATTTGTAAGTTTAATAGAGTAGATGTCAAGGCCTCCCGTTTCCATAAAAATCTATATCTCAGACTAACTTACTTTTTCTCCTTGTGCATTCTTAGGGGTTACCAACCATAGGAAGTTTTTTAAAGATCTCTTTATATCCTTGATGATTTTTTGGGTTAGGTAGAGATAGCGTATCTAATGAATATTAAGATTGATTGATATTAATTTATTAAGTTGCAATCTACTAGCAGAATATATGAATCTATTGTTCCAATGTTGAGTTCTTGTGATAATTAACTTAATTAATGACTTTTGGCCAAGATACTTATTATTCTATTAGTTATAGGGATCTCTAAATATTTTAAAAGGTAGAGATTAAAGCTTAAGCTCTATAATATTATAGAGAAAGCTAAAGGATGTTTATACATGAGAAGATATATATATATATATATAATATTAAGAGATCATCGACCTCAAATAACTTGTATTGGTTTAATAGCTTACAATTATGGCAAAACTTGAATTAGGTCCCCTAACTAATTTTATCAGCTATTAACCTGGCCAGGACCTCTATATAGATAATGACGAGGTAAACTAAGATTAAGTCACTTTGTCTTAATGATTTGGTACCCTTAAATGAATTGGAAGGCTTTTCATTAATTAGAATGGCATAGGAGGCAATTGAGAAGCACTACTTTGAACAATTGATGAATTTAACAAATAAACTAAAAGCTTAAAGAGCTTTTAGTAAAAATTTATTGACATAATCATAAGCTTTTAGTAATTTGTCACTAATACTTCTACCATGAATAAAATCCCCTTAATTTTGATTAATCAAGCATTTCAAGAGCACCTTAATTTTGGAAGCAAGAAGTTTAGAAATAATATTATAGATCACATTTTAGTAAGAAATGGGTCTAAAATCATATAAGGAGCTTGGGTTAGGCTTTTCGGAACCAAGGTAAAAAAAAGGTTTTGTTCAACTATGATCCCTAAATGAAAAAATTCTAGGATAATGTTTGAGATTAAGCCACCTGTAAAGTGCTAAGTCTTTTAGAGAAAACAAGCATTAGGCCTATCAAGGACAAGAGACTTATTAGGGCTCAATTCAAAGATGACATTCTTAATAACTTATACCTTAAAAGGCTTCACCAACTTTTCCTTTTATTAAGGGGATAGTAATATGGGAATGAAAGTTTTAATCTCATGCTCAAGGGAGCTTATATTCTTTGGATCCTTCCATAACCGAGCCTTTTAAAACTCAAGTTTGGAGACATATACAAAAGTGATCTCCAAAGGACACGGTAAATGATCTATTCTTACATTTAAATGGATAAAGTGGTCATATATGAAGTGATTAAGCACCATAACTTTCTCAGAGGAGAGGCCTACTATTATTCTCCTATTATAATGATGATTATAGCTTGAAATAGAGGTCTAATTCTCACCAAACATATATTTGCACAATGCCCAATTATCGCTCTTAATTTTATTCTCCAGGAGCTTAACAATAACAATTTTACTGAAGATAGATATGAACAAATTATTTATCTCTTTTTAGGGTTATTCATGCCTTAAACATTCCAAGATATAGTCATTATTAAAGTTAAGGGCAAAGTCCCCTTCTTCCTAGTTTTCCCTCCTAACTTCCTTTTAGTACTAATGCCCAAATTGTATTTAGGAGCACTCAAGGCACATCTCGTTGAATTTTCTTTTGACAAGTCAATGTCAATAACTTTGTATGTTAGAGCATTAGGTGATCCCTTTTGCTCAGAAGGTGCCACCATAGGTATAAAGTAAATATAAGGTTCATTAGGTTTAGATTCCATAAGATGTTCTTTTGAATTGGGAGCATCAATGAGATGTGAATGTAAAAGATTCTATGTCATTCTTAAAGGGTTTAAATGTAATCAAAACACCCTTCTAGGGGATAATTTCCTTTGAGATACCCTCTGTCCCTTCACCTTGAGTGAGAGGTTTGTCATATTTAGATAAATTTTGAACAATGGAAATTAGCTCCTAGTTTTCTTTTAAAGTGAACCTTTTACTTGTAGGTCTCCAAATCTTTTTCATCTATTTAGTTGCCTGCTATTGGTAAGAAAGATTGATCTCAACCATTATAAGACCACTAACTTCATTTATCCTCATAATCTTGATAGTATCAAGAAGTTTCTTTGAGGGATCCACTCCCAAATATATATTAACATACCCAATCACCTTGAGTTCAGCAAACATGGAGGATGCCAAAGATAATTAAGAAGAGGAAGAAAAGATAAGGCTGAAATAGAAAGAAATGGGGACTTGGGATTAGGAGTAAGGAGTGGAAGAAACCCCTATAGTAGGAAATGAAGAAAGACTTATAGAAATGATAGAGCAATTCAAAAGAGTAGATGTAAAAATATAAGAGACAAAACGACCAAAAGAAAGAAAAAGAGTATGATAGGAATTTGTTAGAGTAGTGCTCTAAAGGTAATTACCTTTAGCACTTTTGTACAAATTTTATTTTGATTAATAAAGCGAAAGGTAATTTTTCATTAATTTGATGTTCGTTTATTTATGAATTTATGTCGATTTTAAATCGAATTAATGAATTCCATGATACAAAACATAGCATGAAAGAAGTCATGATGAGATCATGATATTGAGATTCCTATCATATGGAATTATGTTAATATCTAAATTATCCCCATTCATAGGAATAATAAGAAAGAACATTATTAATTTGGATAGACTAACACATGTTATACTCCTTGATTTGATCAAGTAGTGGATCTCATAAACTATAAGTATGAGATGTTTAGAGTTAACATGTGGATGTTTACTAAGAGTAGTAAGTACATCGGATGACCCACTATTAGATTATCATATAGATGATCTATCAAATGTCAATGATTAATCTCATCATAGCGATGGTGTAAATATCCTTAAACTTAAGGTAATCAAGGATATCTTGGACACTGATCCCGTGCTTTGACATCATTCCTTGTTGCCTTAAGACAAGGTCCCTCGTAGGGTGGTGATTGGGTATGGTTATTGGTATTCGTCAATAATTGGGTAGCCAATAAAGGATTCACCACTCTTAATAGAAGAAGATGATACCCACGACCTCTTGACGGGGTCATTACTCAGGAGTCTCCGGCCAGAGCAAATATGTGTCAAGAAGAGAGTCTTCGATGACACATAGAGTAATGAGATCCCTAGGATAAGAAATAACATCATTTAGACTAGATGTGACATAGTCAGTCTAGTGGGAGTTGACACATACCCCATACTCCGAACCAAGTGGGTATAGAATGGTGAAGGGACGAATTACATGATAATTGAATATGGAAAGGTTCATAGGTCGGATAATTAATTATCAAAGAGTTTGTGTGTTAATCCACTTATATTATGGTAAATTGGCATCATGAACCCTTCATGATTTGCTTGAATTAAGAGTTAATTTAAGTTCCTAAAATGACTGGGAACTTAAGGTCACATGTATAAAAGATCGGATGAAAAACAAAGTGTATATGGTTGTTTTAAGTAGGCCACAATCGTGACAGAAGGCTCAACAGTTGAGACAGAAGGCTCAACGGTTGATACATAAGTGAGTTCTTCACATATGTACAAGGAGCTATCCAGTCAAAAACACACTTAAGTGAGAGGATAAGGGGTCTAGAAGAGTTCTAGGGTGAGAGGGAAGTGGTCTTGAGTCTTCTTCATGTAATTTATGCAATTGATGTATGAATCTAATTGCATGTAAGATATTCTTGATCTATCTCTCCATTTGAGCATCTACTTGAACTCATCAAGTTTGGTGTTTTAACCACCCTTACACAATGTTTATTCTTCATCTTTGCATGCTCTTGGGTGATCAAGGAAGGGTTTGGTGTTTGCTACAACCCAAACAAGGAGAAGAATCAAGAAAGGAGGAGTATCGAAAAGGTTGTTTAAATTTCATGTTCTTATGATATGTCTATGCATGCATCTGTGTTTCTGGAATTTCGGGGAACTCATGGGTATGAGTCTTTCACTGCATTGTCATGCAAGTGATGCATGAATCCATGTCTCCCCCTAACAGAGGTATCAAAGCAAGGTCATGGATGTATTAGATGATGTATTGAACATGTGCAAAGTGCTTGTTGGGTTACAACTGACATGCCTGTTGATTTGGACATTTTCGTATAAATTCTAGAATTTTTTTTTCTGATTTTCTTTCATAGAAATGTTTATAAGATGTTGTATCATGTTTTTGTCAAAGGAAATTTCAATTGAATTTCATTTACAATTTTATTTCGAATTTATATATAGTCTATTCATATGATGGTTTATGGGAATTTCTGAAAACTGAATGCATGTGTTAATTTTGAAGTTTTCGTAATAATATTTTTTTTTCTGATTTTTGTTCAAAAAAATGTTTATAAGGTGTTATTTTATGTTTCTATCAAAGAAATCGCAATTGAATGTCTTTTTCTATTTTATTACAAATTTAGTTTTAGTCTGGTGCATGTATGAAATTCTGGAAATCTGATGAACATGTATGCATGTAAATTCCATATTAAATTTAATTTTCTGCATGGACATGCAAGATAAGATGTTGTCACATGTATGAGATGCATGAATGTTAGAAGTAATATGACAAGTGTCATAGACATGTGATGTGCTGGCTAATTCCACTAAGTGAATAAATAATTCTTAGGAATTAGATTCTGGATTTTTTATAAGAGTCTAAAAATTTTCTAGAATTAATAGAATTTGATTCAATTTAAAAATCAAGTCAAAGTCAACATTGGTTAGCTTTTTGAAAGCTGATGGAGTTGACTTATTTAATGACTTATATGTATTATTTCGGTTATAAGACATTAATAAAGTCTTTATGAGATAAGAAGTGTATAATTTTGATGCTAGTAGCATGCTAAGTGCATGTACTTGAAATTAGGGTTCCGAAAATTTTTCGAACATCGAATCGGTCCTTTTAATGTCTAGTAGGTTAACTTATTTATCTTGATGATTTTGGCCGTCAAGATATTTTTGGCTTGTGCCAAAATTGTCTAGATAAATTTGAGAAGACCTACAGATATTATAGAAGACTAATTGATGTTTGGAAATTTTGGAAACCCTAGGGATTAATTTAGAATTAATCCAAGTAGAGCATAGCATTTCTAGTGTGACTAGAAAAAGGCTTGTGTACTAGAATTAAAGTGTTTAATTTTAACATCAAAATAATTGAATTTTAAGGTTCCTAATCGAATCACATTCATAATTCAAATTAGCTGAGACTAACAGTAGGACCCGATTCAGTTCAAGAGTTGAATCGAATCACAAACTTTACATGCATAGTCAAGTCACAACCGAAATTAAAACTCCTTTGTGTGATACATGCATTTGATGCATTTTAAGGGTGGTTATGGACATAGGCTCAATTTAAGTGAGTTGTCCATAATCTGAATATGTATATGTGATATATATACAATATCATCGAAGTATTGGTGAGACCTAAGAATAAATCCGTCAACCAAAATATTAGGACTTACGCCTTCCTTTGATATGGCAAGAACCAGAGTTCTTTTAGAGTTGGGTTGTTAAGCAAACCCAAGCCCGCTCTACACAAATTTGTTCAAACCATGAAAATTAGATTTCTAGATTAATGGGTTAGTCCTAACTGGAAGCGTTGATTTGTTGGCCAAACCCAAGGTCAACGTGGATAGAGGCGAAGTTGGGCTGTATACATCGGATGTATACGAATCAAGGGTTGATAACCTAATGAGTGTGCTAAATCAACAGTTGATGGCATAAGTCGATAGTTGCATAACTGGCCTTTATGTCAATAGAGTTGCAAAAGCAGCGTGAGGCTATGGATGCTTATACCATAGTCTACCATCAAAGAGAATTGTTTGATGAGCAAGCTCGGTCTGAAAGGTTCGAGACCTCAAGGCTGCTTTTCCACTCTAAGGTAGCTGAGGGATCATCTTCAGTGCAGTATGCGCTGAAGATGTATAGATACATTGAAAGGTTAACCAGTTTGGGTTTCATAATGGATCATGAATTAAGTATAATTCTAACTGGTTTGACCGATAGTTATTCACAGTTTGTGCTTAACTATCGAATCAACCAAATATTCACATCGATACTTGAGTTAATTAATCTGCTCAAAATAGCTAAGCAAATTGTCAAGAAAGACAATAAGGTTGTGAAGCCAGTGGACTCTGCTTCTGGTTTTCGCAAGAAGAACCAAAAGAAGAAGAAGAAGTCCAAGAAGCCAGTGGGAGGTGTAGCTAAGAAGAAGGCAAAGAAGACTGCATCAAAGGGGATTTGCTTCTATTGTAACAAGAAAGGACATTGGAAGAGGAACTGCAAAGCTTATCTAGAGTGGCTGACGCAGAAGAAGGCATTAGATGCCCCACTGTCTACTTCAGGTATGTTATTTGTCATTAAGGTTAATACTATTTCTGACCATAACATTTGGGTATTAAATATCGGATGTGGCTCATACATATGTGTTGACATGCAAAGTCTCAGGGATAGTAAACCACTCAAGAAGGGTGAGATGGACCTACGAATGGGAAATGGAGCAAGAGTTGCCATTAACCGTAGGAACATATATTTTATATCTTCCTAGTAGGCTAGAGTTAGTTTTGGATAATTACTATTATGTACCCGTTGTGACAAAGAACATTGTATCTGTTTCATGTCTTAATAAAACGAGATTTCATTTAACTTTTTCAAGCAATGGTTGGTCAATTAAGTTGAATGAAATGTTATATGGTACTGCTACATTATACAATGGTATTTACATATTAGATATGTTCAATCCAATTTTAAATATCAATGACAATAAAAGACAAAAACATGATAACTTAAAATTGTCTTACTTATGGCAATGTCAAGTTGGCCATATAAGTGAGAGATGCATGGCTAAGTTACACAAGAGTGTTAACTTAGGGTCATTTGATTATTAATCATATGACACATGTGAATCTTGCTTCTTAGGTAAGATGACTAAATTGCCTTTTAAAGGAAAGGGTGAATAAGCTAATGGGTTATTAAACCTAATACATTCTGATGTATATGGTCCGATGTCCATCCATGCCAAAGGTGGTTTTATGTACTTCATTACCTTTATCGATGATTATTCATAATATGGGTATGTGTATCTAATGAGATACAAGTCTATTAGATCTAGGTGGTGAATACTTGAACGAGGAGTTTCTAAGTTATCTCAGGGATAACAGGATTGTATCCCAATAGACTCCGCCTTACACACCACATCATAATGATGTGGCTGAAAGGAGAAACCAAATCTTATTGGACATGGTGAGGTTGATGATGGGCTTAGTATATCTACCAAAATCTTTTTGGGGTTATGCACTCGAGACTGTTGTTTATGTAATAAACAGAGTCCCTTCAAAAGCAGTTGAAGTTACTCCATATGAGATATGGACTAACAAAAGGCCCTATCTTTCTCATATGAAAGTTTGGGGTTGTCCGGTTTACGTAAAGCGGATTCAATCAGAAAAGCTTGAAGTGAAATATGATAAATGCCTATTTGTAGGATATCTTAAGGAAACAATTGGATATCAGTTCTATAATGCTTTAGAACAAAAGGTGTTTGTCTTAAATCGTACTGTCTTTTTAGAGAAAAAGTTTCTTCTAAGAGAAGACAGTGGGAGCAAAGTTGAACTTGATAAAGTTCATGATGCTCAAACAGACACAGATCAACTTCCTGAACCCGAGATTGTTGTTAATGAAGATGAGACAACAGTTGAACCTTCTGACACACATAATGTTCATAAGTCAACTAGGATGCATAATGTTCCAGAGAGATATGGATTTCTTGTAAGTGAATATAATGACATATTGCTCATTGAAGACATTGAGCCTACAACCTATGAAGAGGCTCTGAAGAGTTTAGAATCTGAAAATTGGCTTCAAGCCATGAAGTCCGAAATGGATTCCATGTCTAAAAACCAATTATGGACTGTGGTTGACCCACCCGAAGGGCTAAAACCTATAGGGCAAGTGGATTTTCAAGAAGAAAATTGACATGGAAGGTAATGTGATTACTTATAAAGCAAGGTTAGTCACTAAAGGTTATCGTTAGAGACAAGGAATTGACTATAACGAGACATTTAGCCCTGTAGCCATACTTAAATCCATTAGTATACTCTTAACCATTGCTGCTCATTATGATTATGAGATATGGAAAATGGATGTGAAGACAACTTTCCTGAATGGAAACCTTACCGAGGATGTGTATATGATACAACCTGAGGGCTTCACGTCTATAAATGGAAAAAAAGGTATGCAAGCTTCAAAATTTCATTTATGGATTGAAGCAAGTATCTAGGAGTTGGAACATCTGATTTGATGAGACAATTAAATAGTTTGGTTTCTCACAAAATCCGGATGAACCTTATGTGTACAAGAAGGGTAATGGAAGTGCTATCATTATGTTACATGTGAATGACATATTACTAATGGGAAATGATGTCTTAAGTCTGCAATCAGTCAAAATTTGGTCATCCCGAAATTTCTCCATAAAAGACCTTGGAGAAGCAACTTATATATTGGGAATAAAGATAGATTAAGAAAGTTGCTAGGTCTTTCATATTCTACATACATAGATAAAGTGCTAAAGAGGTTTAGCATGGAGCAGTCCAAGAGAGGTTTTATTCCCATGACACATAAGACAAAACTCTCGAAATCTATGTGTCCAAAGACGTAAGATGAGAGGACTCGCATAAGTTTAATCCCGTATGCTTCGGCAATTGGATCAATCATGTATGCTATGTTATATACTAGACCCGATATATCGTATGCTTTAATTGTTACGAGAAGAGATCAATCAGATCCTAGTGAGTGTCACTGAGTAGCTGTCAAGAATATCCTAAAGTAATTAAGAAGGACTAAAGATGTATTCTTGGTATATGGAGATAGAGAGCTAGTAGTAAGCGGACATACGGATGCCAGTTTTTCAATCTTATAGAGAGCTAGTAGTTAACGGACATACGGATGCTAGTTTTTAATCTGAATAGGATGACCCCAATTCCCAGTCAAGTTACATCTTCACACTGAATGGAGGAGCGGTCTGTTAGAAGAGTTCCAAACAAGAGACGACTACAGTTTCGACGATCGAGTTAGAGTACATTGTAGCTGCGGAAGCCGCAAAAGAAGCTATTTGGATCAAGAAGTTCATTACAAAACTTGGAGTGGTTCCGAGCATTGTAGACCCAATACTGTTGTATTGTGACAACAATTGCGCTATTGCTCAAGCCAAGGAACCAAGGTCTCATCAAAGGTCCAAGAACGTACTCAGGAGATATCAACTGATTAGGGAGATAATTGATAGAGGTGATGTGAAGATAGAGAGAGTGCCCACAAATCAGAACATCCCTAATCCTTTGACTAAGCCACTTCCTCGAATGAAATTTGAATCTAGTGTATTGGCCTATGGTATTAGATACAAAGGCGATTGGCTTTAGTGTAAGTGGGAGATTGTTAGAGTAATGCTTTAAAGGCAATCACTTTGAGCACTTTTATACAAACTCTATTTTGATTAATAAAGTGAAAAGTAATTTTTCATTAATTTGATGTTCATTTATTTATGAATTGATGTCGATCTTAAATCGAATAAATGAAATCCATGATATAAAACATAGCATGAAGGAAATCCTGATGAGATCATGATAATGAGATTGCTATCATGTGCAATTATGTTAGTATCTAAATTATCCCTAGTCATAGGATTAATAAGATAGTGTAGCGCCCCCTTACCGTAGGGGGCACACCGGGACACCCGAAGGTCATTCCAGTCTATATCCTACGATAAAGGCGCACCACGATTGATCACTACGCTCACTCCCCATGGCATCATATAAATATTTGCTACAAAGCATCAATAGAAATTCATTCTACTTTAAAACCAACTTTTTCCTCATTCATTTCAAAACTTTACAGAATCCTTCAATCCTTACTATATATAGACTTCTATA
>JAOQMQ010125208.1:0-12194 GCA_027563845.1 Erythroxylum subrotundum | reverse complement strand
AAGTTATGTAGAAAAGTCAAATTAGAATTAAGGTTTTAAGTCTTCCAAAGTATGATCGCCAGCGGGCAAATGGAGTTCAAGCATGAGACTGTTTTGTATGGGCGCACTATCGAACAATTGTCAGAAAACTTTGAGACTTTATGAGATTGAGGATTTATGATTAATGTCTAATTAGGGCCCAATGAGAAAAAAAAATTTAACGAATAATTAGGGTTTAATGGAATTACCCTTCAAGGCAATTCGATCACGTATTCAGGTTTACGATTCAAGAGTTGGGTTCCGGAGACGGGATCCAACAAAAAGGACTCATATTATAATACAGTGAAATGTTATTTGAATGAAGGGTTTATAATGTAATATAGCTTAAAATTGTTTATTATTTTACATTCTTTCAAATCGGAGATTTTTTTTATTTTTACTATTTAGGATAGAATGAGACGTATAATATGAAACTTTCTTCTTCCATCTCATTTTATTCAATTCTATTTCATTATAAACCCTCCTCTCAAACGATAGATTAATATTTCATTTCATTAATAAACTCTCAACCAAACGAAGCCTAAGTCTAAGTTCGATTTAAAGTCTAAAATTAAAAAGATATGAGCCTAAACCTAATTAACTTAAATTAGATTCTTAGATTTTGAATCTAATTTAACTTAAGACTTTTTTTTGCCATTATTATTAATCAATCACGTTATGCTATTTTATATATTAGTCTTCTAGTTATTATGTGTGTCTCTTTATTTCTATAACTGATTAATATATATATATATATATATTGTTTGACGTTTCCTTTGTTTTCTATCCTATACATATATTCTTTTCAAACGTCTTGGTCTTTATATATATATATATATATATATTATAAATATTTTGTTTGACGTTTCCTTTGTTTTCTATCCTCTCAAAACCTTTATATATATATATATTTGTTTGACGTTTCATTTGTTTTCTATCCTCACAAAACCTTTTGTTTTACCCCCAAGCATGTGGTCGTCTATTTTCCTATATCTCTACGTCATGTTTCATGTCTATATTTCTTTTTATACGGATTACTGCTGAAGAAAACAATCTACTTGCTGAGAAATACAGAATAATTTGTATATATAATTGGTTGATAATATGATTGATTTATATACTTTTAAAGATGATTAAAAGATTCAACTCGTTAAGTTTGATGGTTTAATCAAATATAAAAATTTTGAAAAATCTAACTTTTCGGTTCAATTTTTAAAATTTCAATTCGATTTATTTTTATAATTCTTATTATTAAAAATAGATCAATTTATTAATTAATTGATTAATTTTTATAAATTAATACATTTTTATAAATTTAAATAATTCAGTTAATTTTTTTAATAATATTTTTTAATTAAACTTCAAATTCTTTGATAGGTAAATATTTTAAACTTTAAACTTTTTATCTTGTCAATTTAACTTTTGATCTAATTTTTAAAATATTAATTTTTAATATGTTCTATCGATCATTTGGTTTCGCCAATAATTATATTATATATAAGAGGAATATAAATTCAAACCGATTGAAACTATTCATATTTGTCTGGTTTGTTAAATTGATTTAGATTGATATTAAATTTTCATAAATTATATTTGTGATTTTGTTGATACGAATCATACTCACCAAAATTTTCTATTTCTACTATTTTACATGTAACTAATTAAGTAAAGAGTATCTAATATCCAATAGAGCTTTTTATATGCAGTTTTTAATTAACACATCTAAATTCTTTTTGAATATAGCTAATATTTATTGATCTAAGCGGTGAGGACTAAGGAGTTTAGTTTCACTTAATTAAGGTATAAATCTAAATTATCTAATTTTTTTGACTGAAACTTTCCCTTAAAACTCAGTTCTAATTGGTACAGCAGCCAAGAAGTCATTATTATTTAATTTTGACTTCAATCGGATTAGTTAGGGTCAAATTATAAGTTTTAAGGTGATCTAAGATTAAAAAATTAAAAGTATTTGAATATGGTGAATTTGAATTCTTTATCATAAACACTAGTTTAAGTATTTATAATTAAGGTTTTCATTTTAAATAATAATACTTATAAATTATCTAACATTTTTTCATTAAAAGTTTTTACTTAAATTCTATCTAAGAAACTAAATCTTGATTAGTATGATAGCCAAGAAGTTATTATTATCTAGTTTTGATTTCCGCCAAATTAATTAGGATTACACCATAATTTTTAAAGTAATCTTAAAATTAAAAATTGCTGGATTGAAATTATTGATTGTTAAAACTTAAAAGTGTTTGTAATTGATGTATTAAAATTAAGACCAAGATTATGTTTTATCTATAAAGTATTAATGAGGTTGATATTTTGATTAGGTCAGAAATTAGTGCTCAAAACTTAAGTTGACTCTCTGAAATTGACATCCAAAATTTAAGTTTATGGACCGACCTAACGCCAACTCTAAGTTTTATCATAAAAACAAAATATAGTTTTTACTATAATTATGTACATATGAAATTGAACTAACTATCAAGGTTGATGGGAAAAGGGTGTAAGAAAAATGGAGATTAGTAATTGCTTGCACATGAGTCTTGAAGATATCAAATTTTCTACAAATTAAGCAGATATCTTTCATAATACAAATCTATATGAACACCGATACCAACTTTCATATTAATTAACATGTTTAACCAAATCTAATTACCTCTTAATCATCAATTAAGCCGAGGGATAGGTGAAAAAATGGTACCAATCAAGTTAATGTTCACTGCCAAAACCCTTTAATGTTGAACTACTTAAAAAGAAAACTGATAAGATCTGAGAGCATGCGGTGCAGTGTTTTGATTAGTGAGGCACTAATCTGCAATGATCCCTCCATGAAAGCTCTTAAGAAGCTCAAAAACTCCCTTGTCCATGACCAAAGTAATTCCCACGTGGAACAGATGAATAATCGCCAGAAACGGCGCCATTGAACTTGTTCTCAAAACTCCCAACAATTCCCATGCGATTAACAAGAAATGGGAAAGAGTTAGCAGATTCAGCCATTACTTTGTTGGCTTGTTCTGCTACACTCTTCTTGAGCTCTTCCATGGCTTCCCTGAGCTGTTCAAGTTCTTTAAAACCAAGTAGGTCAATAGGAGATTCCCACCAGGATTGTCTTCTACTGGCTTCCCTTATTTGGTCGAGTAATTCTCCTTTCTTTCTCTCCATTTCCAGTTGTTCAAGAACGAACGTTAACTGCATGTTGAGTTCACGAACATTAGCGTTTCTATGAGCTTCAATAAGCTGGTGCGAACCAGTGATGCGATGAGGGTTTCGAGCAAGAAACTTGTCGACAATGGAGTCTACCTCAGGGTGGCCAAAAGCGAAAGGCTTCTTTGCCGGAGAGAAAACTACTATAGCGACTTCTACTCCACAAAGTGTGCAAAGCTCGCTAGCTTTCTTGAAAAGCCCTGCACGACGTTTGCAGAAGGTAACCTGTAAATTACTCTTCTTAGTTATCTTTTCCATGGCTACCTTCTGACGACCTGTGCCAGCTTTTCTCTTTTCCATTTTCGTATCACTGCAAGAACTACCAGGTGAAGAGGGTAGGATAAGGCCTTTTTTGTATATATATAGGATTTTCAGAACTCTCCAAAACCTCCATAGCCAAATCACAGATGGGGATTTCATGTTTTAATTCTCTGTATTTTCTGACGATTAATATCCTGATTTGGAGGTTATGCAATACACAAGAACACATTAACTTTGGTACTAAACTAAATGTAATTAATTAGGTATTAACCATTTGCCAGTTACAAGACAGTAGAAATAGTTTTGATGAACAAGTTCTTCCCCGATTGTAACTCATCCTCAGAGCAAAATGAATATGACTGTTACTGATGATTCTATCCCCAAATAGCTAACTCATGCATCTTTTGGACAAAGCAACAATCACTGATACTCATTCCTTGAGCTTTTATCTTCAATTTCATTCCCTTCTTGTTTATACATTGATTTCCTTCCCATTTGCATGTTGTTGCATTCCATTTCTTGTCAGGATTTGTAACACATGGATACGTATATACATATATGTCCACATATGTTTATAGCTAAGGTAAAGACTGACCAAATTTATGATTTCCACTCATTTTCAAAAATGAGATTGAATCTAAGTTTATTTGAATTTTTCAAAATAATATTATTCTATAATTCTTTAATTTTGACTCAGATTAATTTAGATATATTTTATCATCTTCACAAATGATGCCCTTAAGGGATCTAGCTCGATGGTTGAGAGCGGGGCATGACTTTGGTTAGGTCTCAGGTTCGATTTCATGTTAGGCCTTCTTGTAAGAGCTTGGGGCAGTCTGGGTTTTACCTGTAGGTGGAGAACTAGTTGGGCTCTCGATGATGAGATGTGTTCGCTTGATCCGCCTGTGAGGTGGTGCGCCAAAGAGGTGTGCCCGCTTGGTCCATCTACAAAATTTCCTCGAATAAAAAAAAAAACCCTCACAAATGATATCGTTACAACAATTACCACTTCTATTTTATAAATTGAGTCTGTTTAACTACTGCTAACATTTATGAGAATCCTAAAATGACCATTAAGAAATAGAGAAATAAATAAGTCAACCAGGATTCCAATTTTTTATACTAGATTGAAATTGGTTTACTTTAATAATTTAAAATAATAATAATAAGTTATTAATTATAATCAAATTTAATTAATTTAATCATAAGATAAGGCTTAAATTAAATCATCTCACTAATGTTCGATTGATTTGAAAGATCCCAAAAAGAGTAACAGTCACCCAATCAATCAAGGAGCTGCATAGTCAAAAAAAGAGAAACATCGAGATTCTTTACCATTTCAATCACTTCAGCTTCATTCTCGCAAAGTGCCTCAAGATCATAGTTTTTATAATTATACATCCCTGCTCTGAAAAAGAAACGTGGAGAAATTTGGGGAAGGTGACGGGACTAGTCTTGCTATATTTTTTTAAAAAAGTAAAAATATAAAATAATATTTTTTAATTGGATCCATATTTAAACTATCTAAACTCAAGTTTGTCTAAAACCTAACATTATTTTACTTATAAAAATTAGACTTTAGACAAGTCCGAGGTTAGGTCTGACTGCTTACTATCCTTAGACAAATTTGAGGAGATCATATTTTAAATATTTATTTTCTTAAAAAATGGAAATAATTTCCTTATAGCCCCCCGTAGTAAAACACGAAGAGGTTGAAGAAATCTTAAGGCGAAATTGTAATAATGGACATGCACCTTGAGCTCGCATGGTATTCAGTTGTATGGTATATTCCTGAAAAGTATTCTTCACGCTATATTGAAAAGATTATTAGGAAGATTCTTATAATTTTTTTATTATATCTAAAAGTTAAGAAAGTTAGTTCATGTATAAGCTCTAATATTATGTGATATTAAATTTGTGGAAGGTTATATAAAGATTGATTTGTTAGATAATTTTGACATTTTCCATAAAGTTAGACAATATTTAATTGTATTTTTTGTTTTCTAAATAAAATTTATGTTAAGTTACGTAATTTGATCCAGATAAAGATAATAAAGTGACTCAATAAATGATCTAAATCAATGAGTCGAAGTTCAGGTGAAAAATAGATCCTGATCAGTGTAGACTGGAATCATATCAGGTTTGTGATGGAAAAACCTGATATAGATGCTATATATAAATGTTAAGGTCTCCTGCAGTTACTTATATTAATCGTAAGTATAAGGACTCTCTGGCCTGTTAAGAGAACTTACGTTTTGAGAAAACTGTAGAAAGATGTTGACCGCGTTTCGGTGAGGAGTTCCTATGAAGATGACAGTAGATTCACGCTTGCTTCAGCTTGAAAAAGCTCGTTTGAAGTTGTGGAACCAAAATCGGGTATTTTCCATATTTCTTCGTTTCTTGACCTTTCACGTTCGATCCGGGATACGTAACTAAGGTATTATTATGTGTTACATGATTTGGATCTTGTATTAATTTTGTTTGTAAATTTTATTTTAGAAAAGGTATGGTTTAGATAGAAAAAGAGGATAATATCTCTTGTAAAAAATTTAAATAATTGGATTATAATTAGAGATGACAATCAATTATATTCGAACTCAAACTTATTTTTAAGTTCGGGTTTGAACAATGTTGAATACTCAAATTTGAATTTGATCAAATTGATCGGCTGATTTTTTTAACCCCAAAGAAGTTCAAATAATTTGCAATAATTAATTGAGCTCAAAAATAATATGTCAAATCCGAGCTCTATCAAACATAATTATTTGAATTCGGACGAAACTTTTTAGTATGATTTCTCGAAATTAAGATCGTTTAAATTCTATAATATGACTAACACATAAGATATTAAAATATAATTATAATTCGTATCTTATTTCAAAACCGTTTAAGAAACTAGCTCATTTTAATCGTCGGATAAATGTCCAACCTTTAACGGTATCTACAAAATGTATTTATAGAACTTTGTAATTATTGCAGAGAGGGTTAACCAAAGAATGCTAACTCTCTTGTGGCTTAAATCTATTTATAATAAATTTTGAACATTTTAATAATTAAATTGAAATTAAAATTTAATTTTAAATTAACTTAATTAAAAATAAAATTAATTATAGTTAAATACTATTTGAATTCAAATAATGTTCAATATCTTATATTAGTCATTATTTATTAATTCAATCAAACAAAACTTGACTTATTAAATTTAAATTATTTGGATCAAATTAGTTCGAACGAAACCAATTTATCACTCCTAATTATTCTCTCATTATTATATATAAACCATCTTTGATCTTTATTATAAACCATCTTTGATTTGAATAATAAGAACTTACTTTTTTCTAACCAGAGAAAGAACTAAAAACTCAAAATTATTATCATAACTAAAAGAGCATAATTTTTAGTGGTTTGCTGCTCCAAGTTTTGTATATAGAAAACAGTCAAATCAATATCATTAAAATACAGAACTGGTGTGAATGCTTATCAAACATTTGTTGAAGAAGAACAAAAATTACCCATTAAACATAACAAAACTCCAGCAAGGGGAAAAGTGAAAAAATTCAAAGAACAGAGAAAAAGTAAAAAAAAAAGGGTTACTTTGCCCCTGATTTGTTCTACCCTATTCCTTAACACAGATCACTTTTTGGTAATGATAGTGGGGCTGTGGTGTAATCACACTCTTCAATGTCTTCTAAAGATTGGTTCTAACCATTATCCATACCTTCCAAGTTTTTGTTTCCTTTTCTTTTCTTTTTTTTTCTCCTGTTGTTGTACATGCAAAATTGGCGACTTCAATCAAACACCTTCCTGTTGAAGTGGTTGATTGAGCAGAGATGACACAGTCTCCATTTCCAATGACCATACATTCTCTTCAAACTTATCCACTGTAAAATCCAAGGACGTCATGTACGTATCTGGGCTTTCACAGAAGCAGTACTGTCCTGATGTATCTGTTGCAGAGGTTGTATAAGTATCCTGAAGAAATGACGAGAATGTGTCCTCCAAGTGCCAATCCTCCGATATCATCGCTTCGTTAAGCCATGGGAAATCAAATACTCCTAATGCCAAGTCTGTGTCACTTAAGTGGTAGTTGGTGTTCTTGTTGTTTAGCTCATTCTGGTTGATATCTTCTTCTGTGTTGATGATGTTATTAAGATCATGATCACTAAGGTCTTTCTTCTTTGGTGCTCTCTCTGGCGAGTATTTTACCTCTTGTTCCTGATCTCTTCCTCTTTTTTTGCTCTCTTGCTCCATTTCTACTCAAGAGAGGGACAGATTTAGCTCAGATAATCAAAACACAATTCGTATTTATCAAGACAATTACAGAAAGTATGGAATCCAGAACAAAGCAACCGGAGAAGTTTAATTTCCACCATGCGATCGAGACTATGAGATGTTTAGACATCAGTAATACAAAACATCCTGCACACGTTATTATGTTGCAAGAAGCACTATACGGTATTAACATATGACAAAAATTAACCAAACTTGGGAAGTCCAAAACCCAGAAAAGTCAATAAAAAGAGAAAGGAAATCAGATTGAAAAAAAGAAAAAAAATTGCCTGGATATAAAGATTTAAGCTTTCTTGTTTCTCGTCTCTGGATTACCTTGAAGACCCTGAAGAGGTTGTGTATACGAGTCTTTGTTTTGATGGAAAGAATTATGATTTTAAGCTAAACTCGTCTCGGCCTCAAACTCACAAACACACACACAGAAGAACACATACACGCATATAACACAGACTTCATGTCATGCTTATTGAACCCTCTTGCCTCTTGTTTGTATTTTTCGGCTTTCTGTCCCTGTCCCTGTTTCTGTCTCTGGTTCTCTTTCCCTATGCCAGTTAAAGCTCTAGCAACGGCAAGAATGAAGTTTTACGAGGTTGGTTCCTCATTTTGCGTTCCTTTCACTACCCTGAAATGGTCTCTCTCTCTATCTCTGTGTCTCTCTCTATACACACTATTTTTAGTGCTAAAAAGGGCCAACCAGCGAACCAGGCATGCATTGCACTCTTTTCGTTTTCATTGTCCATCACATTTATCTTCACACTTTCTCACTATTGTGACACATCATTATCACATGCTAACCTATCAGGGATTAAAGACTCTTCGATATGATGACACTCAATCTATGTAACTGATCTATTTCCCATTGGGTTTGTTTTGTTGTACTTTAGAACTAATTTTCTGGTTGCTGTTTTATTTAGTTCTAATTTTTTTAAAAGATTTTGTTGCTGTTCAAGTTTCCATTTTTATGGTAAGAATGTCAGGCATTTTGCTTGGCTTAGTTGTTAAATTTGACCAAAGAAATCAACCTACTTTTGAGAACTACCAAATGTTTGTTTTTTAAAAAACTATTTTACTCATTCTAAAAAATATTTCAATAAAAGGCTGGAACTACCAACCTACCTCATCGTGATTTAGGTACTACCAGCCCCACGAGCGTGTGTTGACATGGAAACACACCATACCTACATTAAAAGGAGCCATTATAGTTCTCAAATAAGCTTCTGATAAGGTTCCTACCTGATGCCAAATTAATAGAGCACAGATATATATTTGCCTCAAAACAAATAAGACGCATTTTAGTCACAAACTAATGATAGAATGTTAAATAAACAAATTATACAGAATCTACATATCTCAGGCTTTTTAACAATGCCTCAGATTGAATCTTCCAATTAAAAGGAGAAAATCGAACAAGTATAACATTGGATCTCTAGAAATTCCATCCTTGTTTTTTCCCGAGTATATTTAGTTTAATGGTGTAATCTACTTAATATTGACTCTATGTGATCAAATTATATCGATGAAACCAACTGAAACTAATCCACTACCAGCTTGGAATGGAGGACAAGGTGAATTCCTCAATAGTGAAATGAGATTCAGGTATACTTGCTTGTCTGTTGCCACTATTTGATCAGAAATTCTTCCCCGTTCTTATCAAATATTTCCTGCGTGAATGTCAATTCCAACCAATCAAAACAGGATCTTCAGTATGTTTTAAGGATGTAATTTATGAAACAGTTTTGTGGTTCAACTTTACCTGACCAATCTTCTCGAGTTGGTATCAGTAGTTTCTCATCAATTCCAAAAGCCTTGGGCTTATTGTTATCGTTGTCAACAGAGATGGAATAACATGTATGCAGGATTTCATATCCAATCCACGGTCTTCTCAAGGTTTGCCGCACCCAACTTCCAGAAAGCCTCAGCATATATGTTTGCAGTTTGGCTCAGATTGCCAAGGAGAAAGAGAATTTATGCTATCTGCAGGAGTTATGCCTTCAGTTACTTCTTGTTGTACACATGATAACCATTTCATTATATAATATGGATAATTTTCTCATTCGGAGATGAAACAGCAACTTCACTCTAAACAAGAAGTCAAATCAATTGATAATAAAGACTGTGATATCACTACCAATAGTCCCCACAAGAGCACAAGCCATTGTGAAAATGATGGAATCGATTAATATCCCGAACAACGATTTCCCTGCCAACCACATTTGACACAAACTTGAATGCTGTATGGCAATCACCACATATCCTAATATTCTTCTTGATGCGGATAGTGGATGCAGACGGTGTGCTGAGAAGTGCAAATGCTAAAGCAAGCTTCTCACTATGGTATTGCAATTTTATTTTCCTCTCTTGCTGGTCTACAAACAAAAGTACATGGCTTGTATCTGGGGTGTATCCAATTCCCTTAATTTTCTCAGAGATTGTATCCCACATCTTAAGTATCTCTTCTCTCATTGGGTGTGCGTGATCATCAGCCACAAAAGTGTGGACTTGATTCTCAATTTCAACCCAGCTACAAGCAGGTTCCTTCTTCACCCTACTTTCTTTCATCATCTTTCTTACTTTTGCAGCGTTATTCCAGCTGCCAGCAGTGGCGTAGATATTATAAAGCAACATGTGAGGCCCTGAATCACGGGGATCAATTTCAAAGATACGTTCAGCTGCATAAGCACCTAATTTCTCATTCTTATACATTCTACATGCACCAAGCAAAGCTCCCCAGACAGCAGCAGTGGGCTCCATTGGCATTTGTCTTATAAACTTGTCAGCTTGATCAAGAAGACCAGCTCGACCAAGAAGATCAACAATTGCCACATAATGGTATATTTCTGGTTCTAACCTATACTTTTTCATCTCGTCAAAATAGAAGAGTCCTTCATCAAGAAGACCTGAATGGCTACAAGCAGTCAAAACACATAAGAAAGTTATCCCATTTGGCCTAATTCCCGTTCTTAACATTTGTTCAAATCTTTTTAGTACCATCTCTCCAAGTCCATGTTGGGCAAATCCAGAAAGCATTGAATTCCAAGAAACAACATCTCGCTTTACCAACCTATCAAAAACTTTAATTGCATCCTCAATGCTCCCCGACTTTGCATACATGTCAAGCAAAGTGTTCCCAACAAAGGCAACAAGGTTCGTGCCTGATTTTATCATACGGGCGTGAACCCATTTACCTTGCTCCAAAGAACCGATGCTAGCAGAAGCACTGAAAACACTAGAATAAGTGAATTCCGTTGGTTCAATGTTTTCCCTAAGCATGATGTGGAGCAGCTGAAAAGCATGCTCTCCTTCACCTTTCCTAACATGGGCAGCAATTAAAGCATTCCAAGAAACCTCATTCTTGCTCACCAACCCATCAAAGACCACCCGAGCTTCCTCCACTTGGCCACACCTAGCATACATGTCTAAAAGAGCAGTACCCACAAAAACATCAGTATGGTGGCCCATCTTTAAAGAAAATGCATGAAGCTGCCAACCATGACTCTTACTTTTACAAGCTCCCGTCGCAGAAGCCTTTAATATGATGGACAATGTAAAGTGATTAGGCTGCACGCCACTCCTCAACATCTCCGGGAGCAAAAAGATAGCTTCTTTGCTTTGCCCATGTTGAGAATATCCCATAATCAAAGCAGTCCAAGAAACAACATCTCTTTCAGGCATCTCCTCGAACACCATACGCGCATCTTCCAAACTGCCACACTTGGCATACATATTAACAACAGTATTCATCATATAAACATCGTGCTTGAACTCGGAATTAACAACATGGGCATGAACAATTCGTCCTTCTTCGAGTTTCCTCAAATGGGCACATCTGATTAGCAACGAATGATAAATGCTTCTACTGGGTAACAAACAGCCGCGGTCAATAAGGTCGAGAACATGAAGGCCTGTACCAGAACCGTCAAAACTCTTACAAAGAATGTTCTTGCGCCGGATTAAGAAACGTTCGGCACCCGAACTACTAGATTCCGACCTCTCCAAATCGCCGCCAGTAGAAGAACTAGCAGCCCATGAGCTTAGTTTGCATGGAAAAGTAGCGGCAGCAAAGTATAAACATTTTGCACACACAACCTCTTTGCGTACTAAATGCCAGAGCATGTGTACAACAACAACACTTCTGTTGTGCTACAAATGTAGATTTTATTCGATTTCAAATGAACTTTCATCGAATTCAAGTTAAGTTTCAATGCCTTTTCAAGGAGTAGCTTGTTGTATCATGTATGTATATCAAACTGAATGGAGCTCAATCCAAGACTCTCTTTAATCAAAGTTGGACTAAACTTCAATTTCTATAGGAGTGAAAATCCTTTTATTATTTTAAAATATGTATTAAATTTAATTGATTAAAATAACATTATATATATATATATATTATTTTATTTAAAAATATCAAT
>JAOQMQ010125197.1:0-12194 GCA_027563845.1 Erythroxylum subrotundum | reverse complement strand
AACACATGGATTTGAAGTATTTGTCTATGAAAGAAGAAGTGCAAAAACATAAAGTGTCAATTGAGCATATTGGTACCAATCTCATAATAGCGGATCCGTTAACGAAAAGCTTACCGCCCAAAATGTTTATTGGTCATGTTGAACGGATGGGCCTTATAGATAAGTCCTTGTTAGCATAGTATTATGACATGTATATATATCATTGACTTGCTCGAATTGTTATGACACTTGTGAATTCAATTACAGTTATATGTTTTTGTTCACTTATTGGTTATCCATGTTATATTGTATACAATAATTATTATTTATGAGATAATAATTATCGAATTACCCACTTAAAGTTTGTTGAGTTGAGTTGATTTTGTGATACATGGAAGAATCATGTTATATAACTTGTGACCGCCATGATCCCATCAGCTTAATTCAATTAAGGATGACTTGATTGATTCCATGCATTGTGTGCACTTAAAGTTGTTGGATCACCAAGTCGTAACATGGGCCAAGTGGGAGATTGTTAGACTATTTAATGTCCTATGTGACTTATAGTTTGAGTCTCATGAATAGCACCCAAGATAATGGTTATTGGGTATTACAGAATGGATCTCGAATGGGTCAAAGACCCTTTCCCTTTCTCTTCCAACAATGAACCATCATGATGGTTGGTGAACCAATATGATGTTTGGTGATTGAGTATATAAGTTTTAGAAACAAAAACTTATGTATGTAATCTCAATTATCCTGAACCATTGAAGAAACACATTAAAGAAAGGAAGCAGAAATGGAATAAATCAACATCTTACAAAACCAAACAATCATGGATACAGGTACGATGTAAATAATTGTCGATCCATAAATGTTTATTACATTTTCGACAAAGCTTGTAGTTTCGTTGTTAACATGTGTCACTATTCTTTTAGCCACGGTTTCTCTGACGGTAGGTTTTGATGTATTGTAAATGATAGAGATTGCTGGATAATTGATAAACATGTGTAGCAGATCTTCTACAATCTCAGTAGCATTATTACGATTTGTATTTATCATTATATTGTATTTTATTTTATTTTCTATATCTCATTTGATTTTAAACTGCAGTCAGTACTTTCATTAAACACCTATCTTGCCTATCAATTTACCACAACCCAAAACACACAACAACATTGTCTATGTTATACACCTAACCCAAAATTTGCAAAACCCGACATACATCTCAAATGGCAGATTTCAATTCTTCTATTTTACCATTCAATTAGATCTCAAATTTCTTCACTACACAATTGAATTCAACAAATTACTTTATTTGGTGAAATCAAGTCCATGCCATCCTCACTACTTCTGATCTTGTTGGATGCATTGATAGTTCCATAACACCACCAGATGATGACTCTCCAGACTTCCCCAAATGGCAAAAGTTCGATAGGCTGTTATACTACTTCCTTACTGCTTCTCTAATTAGCTCTATTGCGAGGATTTCAATTGGTTGTACCACAGCGTAGGATCTCTGGGTTGGTCTAGAAAGCCAGTTTATGCAACAGTCAAACTCACAATGATCTCTAATTCGGCACCAACTCCACACATTAAAGAAAGGATTAAATTCAATCACTGACTTTCTTGCCTCAGTCTTTACCACTGCTGACGAGCTTGTTGCTATTGGTGACAAAATTTCTGATGAGGGCACGAAACAGTTAGATATGTCATGGAACGATACCACTGCTCTACATCAGAGAACTCAGATGGTTTCAAATCGTTATCAACGTGAACAATGAATGTTTTGAGGGCTTTACCATGTTATGAAAGCCAATGCAACGGTAAAATAACTAGTAGAAAATGATAGAGGCAATAGTAAGTCTCTGGTATTGGATTAAAAGTGCCATACAACTTTAATGGAAAGAGGGAAATGAAATGAGAGACCGAAACTGAGAAGGGAGGTGAGAAGAAGGAAAGGACAAGCCTAACAATATTTGCATGACCCATTCACTGTCAATGCCAATCATTATAAGGAGAATCATTCTGTTATTCCGTGCCTCCTCTGGCCCTGGTCCACGTGGCCCCCATTCTGAAATCATCGTATTTGCTGGGAGGTTGCCTCACACGAGCACTTCTTTGCAGGCTTGGTGGTCCAATGGTTTCATCCTCATTCGAAGAGCCAGTTGGGTTCATAACATTACTCACCCCATCAGAAACGACCTTGACCTCAAGGTTAAGAAAAGGGTAGGCTCGAGCTAGCTGAAGCTTATCTTCCCAAAAAGCGTCATCAACAGACAACCCTGCCCATTGCACCAAACATTGTTCCACTACAGCATTGCCACGCTGCACGGTCCTGGAATCGAGGACAGCTACTGGTTTAAGCACAAAAGAGTTGGTGGAGTCCACGAGATCTAATGGAGTCACCTGTTGAGAGGGGTGGCCTAGGCACTTCTTAAGAACTGAAATGTGGAACACAGGATGAATACGAGCAGTAGAAGGCAAATCCAGTTCATAAGCCACCTTGCCAATTCTTCTGGACACCTGATAGGGGCCAAAGTACGACGGTCTAGCTTGGTGTGTCTCCGCAAACGCACCGAGGCTTGGCGAAACGGTTGTAATTTGACATAAGCCCAATCACCAATAGCAAGCGTAACTTCTCGTCGATGCTGATCGGCATAGTATTTCATATGAGCTTGGGCCTTATGGAGATTAGACTTCAGCAGCAACAAAATCTGGTCGCGTTGCAACAGTTGTGCCTCAACAATAGGATTACCACTTGAACCGCGAATGTATCGAGCGACAGTAGGGGGAGCACACCCATACAAGACCTCAAAGGGAGACATTTGAGCTGCGGTTTGGTATGAAGTATTATACCAGAACTCAACCCATGGTAGCATCAGCATCCAAGAGGAAGGATTATCAGCAACATAACAACGTAAATACACTTCCAAACAACGGTTCAAAGCCTCGGTTTGCCCGTCGGATTGCAGATGGTATGTGGTACTCATGCATAGGGTAGTGCCTTGGAGACGATGCAACTCCTTCCAAAAGTCGCTGAGGAAGCGCGAATTCGCGATCAGACACGATCTTGGATGGGATTCCATGAAGGCGAACTACCTCTTGGACAAAAGTTGAAGCAACTAGTTGGCTCGAGAATTGTGTTGGTAATCCCACGAAATGACCATACTTGGAGAGCCGATCGATAACAACCATGATCACCGTCTTTCCTTTGGAAGATGGAAGCCCCGTGATAAAATCCATCGAGATGGCCTCAAACACCAAATTAGGGACTGGTAAGGGCTGCAACAACCCACTGGGAGTCAAGGTTGACGACTTCATTTGTTGGCAAATCTGACATTCTCGAACATAAGTTTGAACATCCTTTCGCATCGATTTCCAATAAAAATTTGCAGCTAATCGGTGGAAAGTTCATGTAATACCCGAATGATCCCCACCGGTGATGAATGAAATTCAGCCAACAATTGTGTTCGAAGGGAGGAATCGGACGGAATGACTAACCTTCCATTAAAGAACAACAAGTTATCCTTGACTGAAAACCCAGGCAAAGAGGAAGGATCAGTAGCCAGCAGCTGGTGGAGTTCCACTAGTTCAGGGTGGGAAGAGTTGACTGCGCGTACAGCCTCAATAATCGAAAACTCAACATAAGACAGTGACAAAAACTGAGCTACTGGGACTCGAGACAGGGCATCAGCTGCATTGTTTTGTTTCCCTGGTCTGTACACAATATCAAAATCATAGCCAATCAATTTTCCCAACCACTTCTGTTGATCCGGAGTTTGAATGACTTAGGCTGTCAAGCTTTTCAAGGGCTGCTGGTCGGTAATAATGGTGAACTTGCGCCCCAGTAGATATTGCCTCCATTTCGAAACAGCCTGAGTTATTGGGTACATTTCGCGCTGAAAAGTAGAAGACTGTTGCATCCAGGGGCTCAACTGCTGGCTAAAATAAGCGATCGGATGACCACCCTGGGATAAAATGGCATCGATTCCCGTACCTGATGCATCAGTTTCCACGATAAAAGCCTTAGAGAAATTAGGAAGTTCAAGTATTGGGGCAGTACTCAACAATTGTTTCAGCTGCCTGAATGCAAGAGTCGCAGATTCCGTCCACTAAAAGGCGTCCTTCGTCAGCAAATCAATGAGAGGCCCGGCCACGAAGGTAAACCGGCAGATAAACCGCCTATAGTACTCGGCTAAGTCGAGGAAACCCCGTACCTCCTTAACTGTGCGAGGGGTTGGCCAAGCTTGTATTGCCTGTACTTTCTCGGGGTCAACTACCACACCTTGACGCGATATGATATGACCCAGATATCCAATCGAAATGTGCCCGAAGAGGCACTTGGACTTTTTTGCCACCAGCCGGTTGGCACGCAGAATGGTGAGGACTGACCGGATATGACCCAAATGTGTCTCCCAATCTGGACTGTAGATGAGGATGTCGTCAAAAAATACCAACACATACTTCCGTAAAATGGGAAAAAAACCGAAGTCATCAAGCTTTGAAATGTGGAAGGCAATTTCGTGAGACCGAAGGGCATAACCAGGAACTCATAGTGCCCGTCATGAGTTTGAAAAGCTGTCTTGTACTCATCCCTAGCACGAACAAGAATCTGGTGAAATCCAGCCAAAAGATCTAGCTTTGAAAAATATTGCGCCCCATGCAACTCATCAAACAACTCGTCAATGGAGGGAATCAAAAAACGGTCTTTAACCGTGACAGCATTCAAGGCCCTATAGTAGATGCAAAACCTCCACGACCCATCTTTCTTCCGAACCAAAAGCACTGGTGAAGAGAACGGGCTCGTACTAGGCCGAATAATCCCATCAGCTAACATTTCGGCCACCAATCTCTCGATCTCCTGTTTCTGGAAATGCGGGTATCGATAGGGACGGACGTTGATCGAACCTGACTCAGGCAAGAGGTGAATGGCATGATCACAGTCACGGGTTGATGGTAACCCGTGGGGTTTAGTAAAAACGTCATCAAATTCACCCAGTAATTCAGTAATCAGAGGAACAGTAGGAGGAACCGGGGAATAAAAATCTGAAACCAGATCTAACCGGAAATACTCAGCGACGGCATCTGTGGTAGCCAATCGTTGAAGACCATTAAACTGAACCGGCTGAACCCGTGGCGCCCCCTCACCAACCCAGCGGACTTTCTGTCCATTATAGGAAAATTCGAGCACAACATAAGCATAGTCCGTCAGGACCGGTCCCAAAGTCGCAAGCCATTCCACTCCGAGCACCATATCCCACCCCTGGATAGGGAGAACAAAAAAATCCACAAGAATTTCGTGATTTTGGATAACTAATGGTACCTGTCTCACAATACCCGTACATGGCAATCGCTCCCCACTGCCAACCAAGACGGAGAAACTGGGCGTAGTAGTGATAGTCATATTAAGGTAGGAAGCCACTCTAGTTTGCACAAAATTATGCGTGCTCCCACCATCAGGAAGAATCTGAACTGGCTTGCCATAAACAGAGCCCTGAAAACGCAAAGTAGAGACAGAACAACCTCCGGCGAGTGCATTGTACGAAATAGCAGATTGGAGCTGCGACGACTGGGCCAAGGAAGATAGTTCGGAATCGGGGCCGTGCGGTGGGGGTAACAGATGTGGTTCAGCGGTGTCACAGGGCTCAAAATCATCTTCCAACAACAGTAACTGAGGTTTTGATTTGCACCTATGGTCCCATGTATACTTCTCATCGCAGTGGTAGCACAACCCTTTTGCTCATCGCTGCGCTGCTTCAACTGGTGTCAAGCGGCGGAAGGGAAGCTTTTGGCCACTGGCCAAGGTGGCAGTATATTGCTGCGGCTGAGGAGTAGAAGTCTGTTGGAGAGGGGTCTTGGGTGTAGGCAGCAAGGGTTTGGTTGAGCCCAACGTGGGTTTGGGAAGCCCCTTCTCAAGAGCTATTCGTTGCTCATATAACAGGGCCAAAGCCATGGTTTCTTCTAATGTGGCAGGCCGGTGGATTAACACAGAATGTTTTATGTCTGCACAAAGCCCAGAAATAAAGCAATGGACTAAAAAGTGGGCTGGAAGGGAGATAGCCCGATTGGTGATAACCTCAAAATTGGAGCGGTAGTCACTCACTGTCGTGGTCTGGTGTAGTTTGGCTAAAAGGCCCTCTGGTTCTTCCATCTCATGTGACCGGAAACGAGACACGATTGACGCAGTGAACGCCTCCCAACCAGAGAGTTGCCGGTTCCGATACATCCAATCGTACCAATCCGCCGCAACATCGTCAAGATAAAATGAAGCAATCGATACCCGATCCTCGTTGGCGATTTGGTAGAAATCAAAGTATCGGTTGGCCTGCATAACCCACCGTTCTGGGTGAACTCCTGCAAAACGCGCCAGCTGTACAGCTGAGGGCTTGTGGCGACCAAGGGGGGTGGTAAAGTGGCCTTCGGATGACGAGGAACCAAACCTAGAGTCTGGAGGTGAAGGCTGTGAGAGTCGAGATAAAACTTCCTGGAGCAACACCTTTTGCTCGTCGACGTTTGAGGACAGAACATCAAAGTCGCGGCGGAGGGCTGAAGCTGTGTCGTCGAGGACCTTCAGGCGAGTTCCGTCAGCCATCTGTGCTGAACTCTCAATGAAAGCACCAATGTTATGAAAGCTAATGCAACGGTAAAATAACTAGTAGAAAACGATATAGGCAATAGTAAGTCTCTGGTATTGGATTAAAAGTGCCATACAACTTTAATGGAAAGAGGGAAATGAAGTGAGAAACCGAAACTGAGAAGGGAGGTGAGAAGAAGGAAAGGACAAGCCTAACAATATTTGCATGACCCATTCACTGTCAATGCCAATCATTATAAGGAGAATCATTCTGTTATTCCGTGCCTCCTCTATCCCTGGTCCACGTGGCCCCCATTCTGAAATCATCGTATTTGCTGGGAGGTTGCCTCACACGAGCACTTCTTCGCAGGCTTGGTGGTCCAATGGTTTAATCCTCATTCGAAGAGCCAGTTGGGTTCATAACATACCATCTCCTTGAGCAGAAATGATAGGGGAGACAAAAATCAGGATCGTAAAGATAGACCAGAATAAAGTCATTGAAAGAGAAAGCATGACAATGCAGGAAAAAAGATGAGAAAGAATTGGCTATCTCAGCGGAGCTGTTAACCAGAATTTATAGCAAGACAAAAATGAAAATTAAATTAAGAATCAATTAACAATAGGTAGAGGTATTGGAGGAGGCTAGTGGGAGTCATATACTAGCTTTATAGAAATTTATAAAGGCCATAGCTTCGACTATGGACGTCATTTTCCAGGGCGAATCAGTACAAAGTTGATATATTCTAGTCTTATACTTCAGTTAGTGTAGGCGACGGAGGGTTACTATATTGCTATGATCGCTTATAAATTGTAAACTTTCTCACAAAGTGTGCCCAACCATATAGAGCACCACGAGGAATGGTAACTAGGCAGTTAAACTTCTGTATTGTGTGGGAATTAATGATGAATATACAGACTTATAACTGTATTCCAAGAAAAACTTTTTCACCTCTCCCTTTATGAAAAAGACCTTAATGACATCCCTTAAAATTTGAAACCATTGACTTTGCCACTTCGAATTTAAACTTAATTCTGCAAATTAATTTTATACTACTGACAAATGTGGAATTGATTATCATTTTTGCTACATAGTTTTGGTCGGAAAATTCGTACCAGATCGGAACTCTCGCCTTTCAGGGTATGTACTAAACTGAAGAAATGCCAATCAATACCTCTATCTCGCCAATTTGCAAGACATTCAACGAAATAATTAGTTTCAATTTAGTAAATCTGGGGAAACACGTTTGTTGTACTTGAATGCAAAATTAACGTTTATTTGGAAGATGACAAACAATTATTTTCTGTCAAACCGTGGACTAGCTATTTAATAAATGAAAGGTAAATATTTTTTATTGCAAATATAAATACTACTGATAATCATTAGTAATTACTAAAACACCCTTCAGCGGATTTAGTATTATTCATTAATAGTTGAATTTTCAAATTTCAATCTAAAAGATTCATTAAATTTTGAATGTAAGTTAGTTTTCTACATATCATTTAGATATATCTTTCCAGGTGAATTCAACTTAATATCTAAGCGAGTGATATTATATATGATTATGCATATATTGTAATTTGATCCTTTTATAATCTACCTAATTATCTGTTAATCTACCTAAAAAAACAAAAACTTCTTTGGTTGAAATTTATGTTGTAAAAACTAAGAATAAAAACCTATTGGTTGATATGTAATTAAAAAAAACTAAAAACAAAAAATGTTTAGTTTTATTGTCCTGTTTTTATTTTTTAATTATACTCTTATGTTAATTATTTTTAGTATATTATATTATATTTTAAAATTAATTAATTCTCATTATGGTCAAAAATAAAATATACTCATACTTATATACCGAAGAAATTTGCGCATTAATTGTATATAATGAAATTTATAAATTAGAAAATTACATTTAATCATTTCAATCAATAAAATATGTCCATCATATTATAATTATTCAAAATATAATAGTGCTATCGTTTACAAAAAGAAAAATAAATCAATTAAAACTAATATAATTATTCCACATTTATATAGTAATTTCATCTCTTTTTCAATACATACTTTGAAGTTGTGCGCTGGAATTATGTTATACTTCATTTAGGAACTTGCATCTGTATTTTTACTTTCCCTAATTTGTTCTTTATTTTCAACACAATTGTCAAATAATTGTCTATAACACAACAAACAATAACGATATATTTCTGTTTTTTCATACCATAACTGAGCATCTTTAAAAGTATAGGGAATCTTACTTTTAGAATGTCAAAACATCTCTTAATAATATTTCTTAATAAGGAATACTTGTAATTAAAAAATTCTTGTGAACCTTGAGGTTTTCCTCTTTTTCGATAATCTCACAAATGATATCCCTCACCTCAATATGGTGAAAGAAATTCAAGCATATTGGTGTAGCCTGAGTCAACCAAATAGAACTTACCTAACATATAAAAAACATAATATTAACAAAAAGTTATTAAAAATTAATCATAATTAATATATTCATTAAAATAATATAATATATTATGGAGATATAGGAAATTGATTAGTTGGATTTGTCACTGTTTTTAAACTAGGTTTAGAGTCATTTGCAGTACTTTCCTATTCAGTCATTACATATGTAAAATGCATGTCAAATAAGCAATAACACATAATATTTTGGGTTGAATCAATTCTTTTACCCCTATATGGTATTTAATCATCGGTTAGAATATGATTGACAATTGAGCCCCTAAGGCTCAATGGACAATTTCAAAACGACGTTAATTTGAAATTTTTTTAAAAAATAAAAAATCGAGCAGGGCTTGGGCTTGGCCTGCCCATGGTCTGGTAGGGCCCTAGCCATTGCCTTCCCTAGGTCGAAACATGTGCATCAATATGTATACCATCTAGTTCTTCTATAATAAATCCTAAAATAACTTATACTATTAAAATAATTATTAATCATAAGGATATAATTAATATTAATTAAATATATGAATGTATTTGAAAATATGGAAAGAATTTTGAATTATGTTGAATCTTAGGAGGTATATTGGTAAAGGATGGTAGAGTGATGACTCTTTTTGCAAAACGATTAACTGTATATAAGACTTTGCGAGAGTACTTCCAAATTATTCAAAACGAATGTTGAAAGCATTCTGTATTAACTTTAGTTGTCTCACCTTGCCTTATGGTCATCAAAAAAATTACTACTTGTTCTTCCATCATCAATTAACTTGTTGCCTTTAAGCCTCCTAAACTCTTCAACTCTTTACATAAGCTCATGAAGATTATCTTGCTCATTATTAAGTTTTCATAAATTCTTATAGGATTCCCATTCAAAAGTTCTAATATCCAATTATAACCTAATAAAGCAAAAGTTCTACATGGTTGCTTTTGCAAATGAAAATATTTGTTCTCTTCCCTAGTTAAATAAATAATTATTACCTTCATTAGTTTATCATTAGGATTTGATTCGAAATATAATAAGGAATCCATATAGGGCTCATTTGGTAAACAACTTATCAGCTATTTTTTAGCTGATTGACACCTTTTAACTGTTTGACTATATTAACAAGCTAAAGAATGTGTTTAGTGAATGGCTAATTGGTTGGCAGATTTAACCTCAACCAGCTGATTTTAGAAAAACTCTTGTATAAGAGTGTTTTAATGTTCAACCGAAAATGTAATACGTAAAAAATCAATTATACCCTCCTTTCATAATTTTTGAATTATCCTATTATGCTACAATGACATCTAAAGCTGTGTTGTGACAACACTGTAGCATAATTTTGTTTGAATTATAACATGCATATCACTGTAGCATAATTCAAATTAATTATGCTACAGTGTCATACATGCTACAGTGGCATGCACAACACTATAGCATAATTTTAGTTTAAATTATATCATTCAAATTAATTATGCTACGGTGTCATACATGCTACAGTGGCATGCATGGCACTGTTGCATAATTTAAGTTTAAATTATATAATTCAAATTAATTATGCAACAATGTCATACATGCTACAATGGTATGCATGACACTTATGCTACAATGACATCTCACTGTAGCATAACAAACTAAAAATTATGCATAACTAAAAATCATGCACGTATTCTACAATGATAAATTTTTTTACAATTAAATAAGTTTTTTAGTTACAAAACTTGAGAGTATGTATTATGCTACTAACAATTTTTTTTTACTAATGAAATAAGTTTTTTGGTTACAAAATAAAAAATATGCTAGGGTGACAAAATTTTTATGGATATTCTATGTTTTATATTAAAGTTAAAAACTTAATTTTTGTAAAATTAAATATCTAATTATGACTTTATAAACTCTTTTTTTTAAAGTCATGCTCTCATAAATAATTTTTCACTTAATTTTACCAAACATCTTTAATAAATAGTTAATATTATCCGCTAATCAAATCAGTTGTTAACTAACCGCTGATAGAATCAACTAACAGTTAATGTAATCTGCTGATTACCAAATAGGGTCATACCTACAACATCAACATTAAATAATCAATCATAATTACAAAATTCAGTTAATCTATAATATGTAAGACAATGGAACTAAGATCTATATTTTTGGCAGAACCATACTAAAATTTAAGAATTTATATATACTTTATAAAAATTGATCAAGAACTTTTTTACCACAAATTTCTACAACAATGTTATTATAAATAAAGTAAAAATGTTGTTTCTTGCTAAAATATACGTCAAACTTTAATATTTTTTAAAATATTAAAATTTCAAAAACTATTCAAAAAACACTAAGTAAATAAAATAATATAATCTTTGAAGATTTGTTAGTGTTAACGTGACACTTCTTTTATATTTTTTCAAATGAAACCAACAATGACGTATAGATGATTAACTCAATTAGCTCGAATTTAGATTAATTTTAATAAATGTGAATTAATTCTAATTAATCTTAAGTAAACCTAATTTAAAAATCTCAATCTTTTTTTACCTCCATCACTCCCTCGCACCCATCGCCGATGAAGATTCTTACCATTAATTTTCTTCTTCTGTTTTTTTTTCCCCAACGTTTGCGCCTATTCCGTCAAGGTCTTTCCACAGGTGTCTTACATTAATTCTTGTACTTTCATGTTTTCTAGTTTGTTGCTACATTCGATTGCAACGGGTCTCCTCCAACTTGGTGTTTGTGTGGCAACACCGTGGACTATAATTAAATATAAAAAGAAACCAACTTTTTACAACACAAGTTAATATAGTAGTAAAAAATAGAGATCATTCCTACGAATAATTTATTGGTAAATATTATCCAAGTTAAAAACTAAAACAAATTGAGGGTTGAATTAACGTGATTTAAATAAATTAAAAATGAAAAATTTTTGAAACAAACGAAAATATTCGGATCTGGAAAATTAATAACGAACATTAGTTTCGGGTCACCTACGTTATTAAACTAATATGGATCATCGATATAAAATGAAGTTCACTAACAAGTACTCATTGGTGATGTTCTTTCTTAAGATTAAATAAATAGAAACATATATTCTACTCACTCTTATTTTTTTGAAGAGAAAAAACTCAAATTTTCATTCATGATGATAAAACTCACTCAGAAACTGAGGAGTAGAAACCCAAATCCGTAGATGCGCAAAGCGAATAGATGCT
>JAOQMQ010125070.1:0-12210 GCA_027563845.1 Erythroxylum subrotundum | reverse complement strand
ATTTCATTTAATGTATACTAACTCATGTCACCTAACATACTTAATGCTACCTTACTAGTTAATGTCAAACATAATTTTAACTTATCAAGACCTTAAAATTATCTAATCATGCTTAATATAAAAAAAATTCAGGGGCCAACAATAGGAGTAAATTTCATTGTATTTTTATAGGTAATTTAATATGTGTTTAGTGGTTAATTTGATTATTTATTGTGTGTTTAGGTTAAAAATTGTGTTAGTTCATAAATATTTATGTTTTAAGTGTTCTTTGTTGAGAACATGTTTTTGAGCTTCAATGTTATATATATGAGATGCCGTGATGAGTTTGTTAGTGTTTTAGGGCATTCGGAAGAGTTTCGGAGGAGACCCAAATTAAAATACAGTCCCACGATCGTGGCAGGTAGGTCACGATCGTGACAGAAGCACCAAAACAGGCCCACGATCGTGGGGAATCTTCCATGAACGTGACAAAGAGCAGATAAACCAGCCATAATTATGCACTAAGGGCCACGATCGTGGCCTAGCATAGATAGAAGTGGAGTCACTTTTGGATTCAAGTTTTCAAGAGACATTACGAACATTTTGGACCCAGGAAAGGCACTAGGGTTACCTTAATTGGAAAAGACTATAAAAGTATTACGATGTAACCCTAGAAAGGAGTCTACATTGAGTCTACATTTGGAAACCCAAAAGAGAGAAAAAAGAAGAAGAGGAAGAAGAGGAGGGTTTCGATGCCGAAGCTTCCCGGAATAGGTGATCTCTGGACGCCGCTGCTTTCCTGAATCATCTAACCTATGTTTCATTTCCTCCTCATTTACCTTTTTATTCATTTAAGGTGTAAGATTAAGATGAGTTGTATGGTTATGGATTTTGAGTTGTTAACAATGTTTTAACTTTTCATTCGGGATTTTACTTATATTTAATGTTAATCTAGTTGAATTGTGTTTATTTGATTTAGGTGTTGTGACTGATTAATGTATTTGCATGTTTTGGTAACAAACTGAGAGGGTGAGTCGGATAAAAAATGATTAGATTGGATTAACGAGAGTTAGGCGATTAAATTGACCACTTAATCAATCTAGTCGGTAATTTCATAGAAAGAGATCCTATGCAAGACCCGATTGTTCATTAGAGAGCTTTAGAACTAATTAGAATTATATGGAATTTATGAATTGAGAGATTACAAATTTCATAATTCGATTATGGTTTCGAATTTAGGGAATGGTTATAACTCAAAAGAGAGTAATCAACCCTACGATCGTCTAGAACCGACACCCCATAAACATATAAATGGCTAGATTAACATTAATGATAGGCAAAATCTCCTCTCTCATAACTTGATTAATTCTCTTGATAGATTTCCATTGTTACATTATTAGTTCATTGCTAGTTTGTTTGAGTTAGTTTACTTTTCAGTTTATTATTCAAATTTGAGTCTTAGACAAAGCACAAACCTGAATTAAGTGGTGCCTAAGTACAATTTCTGTGAGATGATATCTGCTTTTTACTACAAGTAACGACCTGTATACTTGCGGTTTTTAACGTAAAATAAGTAGTTTGTTGTTGCAATCATCAAGCACAATTGTTCCTGACAAAAATCATTTTATTACCAATCTTCAAAAACTTTGATTTGCTTGTTGACGTTGCATAAGAATAAAATGTATTCTTGAACTACGAGGACGATGAAAAATGGTGAAGAAAAAGGAATTAAAAGTATTAGATTTAAAATAAGTAAACCATAACACAAGTAAAAATAAAGATGAATATAAAGAAACGGCAAATAGATAAGATGTGGTTGGTATGCATGGACCATAGGAGGCTCGCCCTGAGTAAGGGTAAGAAAGGACACCTGCTTAGGGTTTACTCTGACCTGTCTTTATTTTGCCTTATTTTGAAGGTCCACTCTTGACAACAAAAAGACGCAAAATATAAACTCTTTTTTCACTTTATCCGAGATTTATAAAACGTTAAGAATGTCCCGGAGGAAACACCTTTTATCATCCTTTTACTTGAGTCTTGTTAGAAGTTGCCTTCTATAACAATTTTATGATTTTGGCTGGTGAGGGAGGTGAATGCAAATCAACTTGAATTATGAATAAAGATAAATAGTAAGCGAATTGATGAAAATAAATGGATATATCATATGTGCACCAGTCTCAAGATTAAGTTGAGCTTATATTCTCACCAGTCAAAGGTGATATAACTCACGAATCCGGTATACTTTTGCTGGAAATTTTACAGAAAAAATGGTGGAAGTTTCAACCTCCTCTGAAAATTTAAATCCAACAATCCGATAAAAGCAAAACAGAAAGGCTTGGCTGTAAACATATGCAACCAGATTATGCATGGTGACAAAACTTATAATTAAAAAGGTCTTCTGTAAACATATGCAACCAGATTATGCATGGTGACAAAACTTATAATTAAAAAGGTCTTCATCTTTGTAAAGAGATCAAAACTATAAAAAGAAAAAGAAAAAACAAAACTTCTTGGAATATCATAACTACAAAATCATCTGTCCTTCGATTTGATGGGTACTCCCTTGTACATTTGTACCTTATCCTTCAACGAATCTCTTCTAGGCCTTGCTACCTTATTATTTGGATCAAAAAGCAGCACTTCTTCAAATGCCTTCAGAGCAGACTTCAAGTCATTCATTTTCTCATATGCGTCACCAAGATTATTCCAAGCCGTGACATAGCCTGGTTGCAACTTCACTGCCATTTCAAACTGAGCAATTCCCTTCTCCAGCTTGCCATCTAGTACATAACTGACGCCCAGAGCATTGTAAACCTGTTTCATATATATTCGAAATGTGAACAAAAGATATTCAGTGCAACCTAAACATTTCTTTTCTTTCCTTTTCTTCTCTGTTTCTTTTTTATTGGGATCAAGTAGTTAAATCTAAGCACATGTTGTTAAAGTAGAAGAGCATGACTAGATGAACTTTTACCAAGGTTTCGCGGAGCATTATTACCACAATAGAGTTTGAGAGGATAAGGTTGATAATTAGTGATGTAATTTCTCATTTACTAAATTCTACTCTGCCAAAGTGGATAATTCATTTCCTATATGAAAAAGTTAAGGACAAGTTTGAAGTGAAATTCTCAGAAGGTAGGAAACAAAAGAGGTAAAATCCAACAAATGTAATATCTAGTTTTAGGACAGTGACTACACTTGACAATGGTGTTAGTATTATTCTATTAAAGTGATTGATATATGGATTCAATTCTAAAAGAAAATACCCCTGAAGTAGGAACATTTCTTGCTATTTTGAACGCTAAAAATCCATTGAAAGTGCTACAAAATATTGTACTCATCCGATAAGTTAATTACATCAAGGTGAGGTGCAATCATACCTGCGCAAGATCTTGATCATCCCCATCCCATTTTTCAATTGCTTGGAGTAAGTACTTTATAGCAGCTGGATAAAATTTCCTCCTAAGCATTACAGCACCAAGCTCAAAAAACTCAGTTGCTGAGGCATCACCACTTCTTACTTGCTCCTAAAATTAAAGAGGTCCAAAAAACAGACTGCATATGGTCACTGAATATGATGATATATAGAGTTTGTACATGAACATGAATGCTCATGTTTGTTTCTGTTGAGAAAAATACAAATGCAGACAGCTTCTGATGGCCAATGAAGCAGAAAATAATCCTAATGTCAATGAGAAAGGAACAAAAGATCATCTGAATCCTAATGACAAAAAATGAGGAAATAATATAATCCTAAAGAGGAACAATGAATCATCTGAAATGTAGAACAATGAATTATCCATTAATAACCAAATATACCTGTAACTCAATTTCCAAAAACAGGATACCTGTAACTCTTTAGCAGAAAGGTCCAGTTCTCTACGTACAAGAACTTGACGAATGACAAAGAAGGTTCCAGCCCCTAGCAAAGCTAACAACAGAAGCAGATAAGAGAGCTGGATTCCCAATTCGAATAACTCCCCAACCTCATACACTACATCACTTTTAATACTTCCCTCAGCATGTGCCACTTGTGAAGAAATCATCAATGAAACTAGTCCTGATGAGAATGAAGACACCCAAATCTTAGGTCTCTCTGAAAGCAGCACGTCCTCAATATTGAGAAGGTTGTTCAAGTACACTGCAAGAATATTCCAATATATGATTTTGAAAGAGTTAATAAGTGAATCAGGATCAAAACAGCAACACAGGATCTGTAAGGAATACTGGTGAGATGGTGATTTGGTATGGAAAAACAATTTTATCTCATCACACCGTATTCCTTCTTTTCCCATCGACTCATGAAAGGTATGAAAAAGTTTGCAGCACAATGATCTAAAATGTATTCTTGATGACAAGTATCAAACTTTGCCACTTTAGTGATTAAATGATTTGATTGCATTAATATGCATTACATGAAGAAGATACTGATTCACAGGATATGACAATGTCAATGTACAACAGACATGTTTTTTAGTAGCCCGAGTGCTTCAAATAGGGAAAACAACATGATGATGAAAATAGAATTTCTGAATGGAGATTCCTGTAGTTTGAGCAAAAATTAGCTGCCACTCTTTTAGCAATATTTTATTTAAGATTTAACCAACCAAAATGTTTCGTGCATAGAATTGAAACAGAAACGCAGGCGACAAGTTTTAGACCTAAAGTATGAAGAAACCTGGGCCCTCTTGTACATCATCAAAAATATCTTGCTACTTGGAGGAAATTAAAAGTCCGCAATTACTCACAAATCTGTGTACCATTTTCAGTCTAGAGCAAAAAATATCCATTGACATACAGGACCATAGATTCATTGACATACAGCCAGACCAGGTTATCATCTGCATATCTCAGTCATCAAGATACATAAATCCTGATTTAATGCATTATAGCACCAAACGTTGGAACTGGAAAGGTTATAATTTGGGTTTATGAACCGCAGGTGACTAATAGTGATTACAATAAAAGCAATTTGGAAGTACTCCGATGAATTCCAGGCCAAAAATGTGCATGACGAACAAAATAAAATCTAAAATTGAATGTATATAATATCATAAGTATTTTAAATACAGGAATATGCTGATCATATTATGCATAATAATCTCACATATTTGTCACAGAATCAGGTTCTAATAAAGTGAAATCACAAGTGAGAAAGAGAAATTACTCTCACAATTCTTGAAGAATGTAGTCTTTTGAGTAATTGCTTTTCCTGTATCTGCCTTCGTCCACAATTTAACAAGAAATGAATGAAGAAACAAGTATAGGAACAATGATTGAAGAAGTTTCAGTCAAGCAATAGTATGGAATACAAAAAAATCATTTGACATATTACAAAAGTTGCTTTTGCATTTACTGGCAACTAATGATACAAGTTCAGGAATCAGTGACCTGATCACATCACTAAACTTTCTAACTTGTCATCTAATTGACAGAAGATGGTGGATAAAATTTCCTTGGAGTAAAAAGATTTGATAACTAGGTAAGTAACTGGGTGGGTTTTGGCAGAAGTGTCATATAATCCTTTAAAATTCACTGACATATACAACATGATACCTAACATTTACATTGTCCCTTAAACATTATAAAAAGAAATCTATTGAATTTGAGAATTGAAACCACGACGAAGACAAATACTCCTAGAATAAAGTGGATCAACAAAAACTGTCAACTACACTATGTCAATGACTTCTGCAATGTTCAGTTAAATAGGGGTCAAATTGCTTTCTTGATTTAAGTGGTCAGTTGAACACTCAAAATTTAGTATAGTTGGGGGCATGTTGGCCTTTCCCTAACTGGTATTAAGTCCAAAACTAGGTGCATGGCCAAAAAATTATCATAATTCGGGTGTTATCGCAACAATCCTGCACTTATTTTCCATGTATAGATGGAAAATTGGCATCTTTTTCCAGATGAAAAAAATGCCTGGTTAAATGTGTCCATCTAGATGCAGGCAGATCAGGCACTAGGTTGGCTCTTCTATCATATGTACCACAAATTTAAGCTTGGAACTGACACTGGGGTGGAGATATGTATTGTAAAATATTGAAGGGAAACCTAAGTACTTTGGTATTAGCATGAAAACTAATGTCAAGATTATGTGGAAATTATGTCTTGAGATCATTCACAGGCAATAAAATTGCTAGCAAAAACACCAGAAGGAAATGAATCTGTGAGTAGGTGAGATCAGATGTAGATGAAACCTCAAATTTAGATATACAAGAAAAAGAAACCATGAAAGGTAGACTAAGAAACATTAACTTAAACAGTGTTAAAGGAGGTACTAGTATTGACTAAAAATCCATGATAGTAATTTTGATAGTGAAATTCATTCAAAAAATAAAGGAGCAAGCAGAAATAATAGATTGACTTAATGAATCTGTAACCATTGGACGAAAAGGATAGCCAGAACATATACCTGCAGAGAACAAAATGACCTACTCAGCATATGACTTTCTCTGGAAGTGATCTGGTCTGGTAGATTATTTGATTGGAAGAAGACCTGGCCAGAAGGCTACAACGTTAATTCTCTAGAGAAAAGGAAACTATTAGAATAGGGAGAAGTGCATGCTTTATCGGGTCCCATTCATTTATGCAAAAAATTTAACAGTTGAGCAAGTAACAAGGTGTAATTAACTTTTTCAACGCCTCAACTTCTTTTACATTTCTTTTTCGCAAGAGTTAACAACAACATTTTGAAATGCAAAATGCACTGGACTAGGTGAATTCAAGACTTAAATCCTTCTTGTAGATTATAAGCATGACAAATTTTAGGGAAAACTAGGCTAAGAAGATGAATATTCTCTAGCTTTCCTACTCAATCAGATCATTTGAGTCCCATTCCTATTTGACTTTGAACTAAAATTACAATGGTGCAATCATCTAATAAGAGATTTCGTCGAACATATGTTGGGAAGTAATCTAATTTTTACTTGGAATTGAAGTCTTGGCAAGGTTTTTCTTAAGAGTTTAAATTGTTTTAATAGTTCTACTATATACTTTAGTTCCCTTTTCTAGTAATTATTCAATTCCTTATCTAGTTAACATAGAAATCAGTCTAAACTCTTAAAAGTAGAGTGAGGGAGTTTCCTTCTCAGCACATCACAGTTATCATATGGAGGACTTCTCTAAATCTTGTTTCATTTTTTTTTTCCATTTTTTGCTTCTTCCCTTCTGCTTTCTATATATTTCTCTTTACTTCAACCGTAGGACTTCTCCTAAATCTGGACTTGAACAGAAAAATAAAAACAATAACGTTCCCTTCATTTGCCTTCCTTTTTTTCTTTAATGAAATGTGACAGAAACCTTCTAGTCTTTTTAGCTACTGCTAAACTTTCTATGTCCTAAAAAGACCAATACGATATAAACACAATAAACGCAATTGCATGCATACTTCTGCACATCACTGAATGTCGATATCAAAATCCAGGAAATATAGAAAACGAAATGAACTTTTAAATGGAGAACACTGACGTTAAGGGTAGGCAGACAACATTACAACTGGAAAACAATTATGGATAGTGACAAATGAGATCTGCCAACTAAGGAACTATGAAGCATGTAATTGATGAACATGAATAAAACAGCCATTATCCTAATAGTAAATCCTTGTATGGATATAAACAAAGCAAGCCAAAACCCACTTACAAACAAGAATATGAATTCTTCCATCACTTAAAGTGGTGATTATAACATTAACAAGAAGAAATCCACTCCATGCATCATTGAGTTGGTTGGGGAAAGAAAGAGAAAGAACAAAAACTGAAAAACGTATGAGGTGCTCTGTTTGCTTGACCATATGTTGGATGAAAGATAACACACAAAGAATTTGCTGAAGACTAAAAGCTTTCAAAATGATAGCTAAAAGGGCCAAAAAGAAGGAAATAGATTTGAGACTAGTTTCATCAAATTTTTAGACCTTACTTTACACAGTTAACAAATTCTTTCTGTGCATTAGAACCTGCAGCATACTTTGGATATGTACTGAAGTAAAAAAATATTTTCATCTAATTATCCATATATAATCAACTCTGATATCATAATGTTTTGAGAAAATTTTAGGAAATCCAGATGATTTAGTGTTTGACAAAGTTGCACAGAATAGTGAGTTTGTAACCTTTCTTTCATGTTATAAATGAGCATCTAAATGTTCAATCTACCAAAAAGAAATTTAATTCCAGTTGGAAAACATAAGCTCTTTCACAGCAACAATCATCCAGGTTAAGTCCTGCATTATTTAGTAATCAACAAAACAAAGAACTTAATTAAATGATGGTATCATTGAATAAATCTCTCAGCACATCAGCTAAATTTTTGGAAGCATTTTGAAACATGAAGTCAGGATCTTAAAACTTGTCAACCTTCCTATTGCAGTTACTATCTTCTAAATGCATAGAGCTGCAGATATGACAGCATCTCAAACCAATCTGCATCATGAGAAATGATGAACTCTTGGACAACTCTAATCACAAAAAAAGTTTTGTTAACAGTGACATTGTTAGCATCTTCTTAATGCATTCAACATGATGTCAACGCATAGAGTTGTCGGTTATAATAGAATCTCACAACAATTTGTACCATGAGGAAATAATGGACCTTGAACTTGCTAAACTCCAATGTACGAATTCTTTCAACAGGAAGCCTCCAGGCACAAGCAAAATTTATTAACAGTGATATATCTTGTAGCTGCAGTATGGTAACTCAAATGCTTAATATGAAACACATACCATAAAATTAATGTTAGTTTATACCCTTGCAGCTAATCATATGGTTACAATTTTATGTATGATATTATTATTTTAATTAATAAAAGTATTCTTTATTTTAATATATTTTATTAACTACATTTGATGTTTTAATGCTAAAGATAAAATCTCTTGAATACTTATTAGGCAATTGAAATTATGATGAGACCATAATTATGAGAAAAAATTTACATTTACTTGTTTCTAGTTGTAGTTTTATCAAGACTGAATATTCATCAAACTATAAAATTAGTACATGTTAAATTTTTTTTCTTATGAATAAAGTAATTGATCTTATAAATTAAAGTGTGTAAATACTTAAACAAATATGTAGGTGCTTATTTGAGAATAAGTTTACTGAACTTACCCAATTATGAGAATTCCAAATAAAATATTACTTACTACTTATAATCTATCATATTTAGGTTAGCTCACTCGATAGTTCTTAAATATAATATAAGTCATATAAAGATAGTTGAGTAAGTCAATGATTTTTTACTCTAAAGTAATTAGAAAGAATATTCTATTGTTCTTTATTAGTAGTGACTTAAGAAATTTTCTCTAAGAGTGAATTGATATTTGAAAAAGGTATTTTTAAATATTAATTATGAATTAATTACTAGTTAACAAGAACAAATATGATTGAATTTAATAAGATTAGACATTATATCTATACTATATGTTTAATTAGAATATTAGATGACGAAAAAAGATTACATTATTTATCATAAACATGCATGGATAGGTTAAGTCAAACTACTTTGACATTTCTAATATTTAGATAGTCATGACATGTTACTAACATTAATCTTGATCTATAAAATTAAAGATAAATTAAAAAGAATTTTAATTTATCTAATTCTAATTATTAATGAGAATTATAATTTATAATCATTGTCAATATAGTAGGAACCTAATAGGTCACACATAACAAGCAGTTAAAAGGAAAAAATTAATTTAAATTAAATTTGACTTAATAGTGAAGTTTGAGAAACTTCAAAAATCAAATTTGAGATATTTCATTTTATTAAAATTAAATTAAATTACAATTAAAGTTTGACTTTAAATACTTTTTTTCTATTTATAGGAAATAAGCATAAAGAATTCAGAGCAACACTCTTGCTTATTCCTCTCAAAAGTTGAGTTTTTTTGCTCTTTGCTTTGTAAATACCATTAAAGGTTGGACACTTACAATTCATAGTTGATATACCGAAAAGGTTTTGGAAAAAGTTTCAGCAGGAATTTCAAATCAGGTACGATTCATTGATTTTATGATTCATGTTTTTCAAGCTATTCAGTTATTGGCATTTGATAAAAAAAATTATTTTTCCACTATACCCATGATTGGATCATGGCTGGTTTCCCAAACAACTAATTCATTAAATAGAATGTGAGATCACTAGCAATACTTGTGGTAAACAAAAGTACGTGTGTTTTCAGTCAAACAAAAGCCTACCCATTACAAGATGCTTTTCATAGGACTACCATGGCAAACATATTAAATTGGTAAATGCAATATGTAATGTTCTATACAGTGCTTTCCATTTAAAATAAATAATTCTGAATTTATGTTTCCCATCCTCCCATTCACTAAAACATCGCTATTTTAATTCAGCTTTGGATTTTGAGATTGACTTCCAAAGCCACCAAGAAGCTTATCTTGTTTTGCCTTATATTCTCCGTTATAAGATTATCATGAGATTCACTTGAAAAATTAACTTTACCGCATCACGTTTTGCCTTATATTCTCCGTTACATGTACATGGCTCACCAAGAAGCTTATAATACGCAATGAACAGTATGCAAAACAGAACATATAAATAAAACAACAAAGAACCATGACAACAATGTATCACCTGGAAAGAGCGCTTGTGAGGCTCGAACTTTAGAGACCCAAATGGGAGGGAAGGAAAAGAATGACACAAAGAGAGGTGGTTATTGCGGACACGCAGAGGTGGAGTATGCATGCAAGTGTGGAGAAGCATTTCGAAGACAGATATATCGGAGTTAGTCAAGAGAAGATTCTTCAAGAATTTGCTTTGTGTTGTCACTTGTAAATTTCTGAGCTTTGTAGACACTTTACTCTCTGAGTAGGTCGTTGGCAGTGGAAGATAAGGTTCAGTTGAAGACAATCTGACACAAGAAGATAAGAGGCCCCGGTTTCTTTCCTTTAATAAAACATTAAATTGGTGTCCAAATTTTGTTTTACTTTTTTTTCTCCGAGTTGTCTCAGGTGGTTCCAATTATAAGGAGGTGTTTTTAAATCATCCATTCTCGTACTAATTTTTACTTGAATCAGGTACATCTTTCGTGAGAGGTAAAGTTTTAGTTCCAATTTTTAAATAGTTATATACACGAAGACGATTCGTAACTTCACTTAAGTCAGAAAAACCCTTATTAATTTACCTACATATATAAGGACGATTCAAACCTGCAACCTTACTTAAGTCAAAAGAACCCTCGCTGATTCACTTACATCCTAAGGTTAATTTTGTTTTTACTTTACTTGGTCAATTGAAATTAAAACAAAATAATCCAGTTCTTTCGGAACCCTATTTAAAATTATTGGTCCGTGTTTGATTTGTTTCAACACATTTCTTTCTTTTCTACGTCGTTCTAGTTCTGAGTCAAATCAATTGCTCGGAACACGGTTGCGATTCAGATTTCAAGACCAATTATTTTTTTCCCCCTCCAAAGACTAAAACTATCTTCAAGTTTTATTTTCGTTAATGTCAAATGATTTTTCTATTTTCTCATATTATGTGATAAATTTTCTGGAGTAATAACTGACTTCTGCAAAAAAATGCAGAATGACTCCAATTTAAAATGGATTTTACTACATCCACCATAAATAAAAGATTTTTATAATTGAGAACTTTCAAATATTTCATTCTAAGAGATATCTCAATAAAAGTAATAAATAGATGGCAATTCAAAATTTTGTTTAATATTTTCTTTCTTTCTAAAATAAAATATAGAGTAGGAGATGAAACCTTAATTGTAGAATTTAATTAATTCAATAAAAAAATTTGTGCCTTGATACAAATTGGTATTTATAAATAAATTAGAAACATAAAACACCATTTTTAAAAATATGATTAGACTAATAGCAAAAAGATATGACAAAAAAAGAAATGTATAAATTATAAAGATATCTTTGTCGGAAGTAATTTAAGTTACTTCTTCCATTTTGTATTTTTAATGAATATAAATTAGAACAACTGTTGGACCTCGATTTTTCTGTGGAATTTAGAATAAGAAATAATATGAAATTAGTGTTTTATATATATATTGTGCAATGGAAGTAATTATGCTTTAAGGAAATTATGAGAAAAGAATTATAAGTTTTCGATGTTTCTTGATAATTGTGGAGATTTGTATGGTTTATGAAAGTTCAAGGGAATGAATTGATCGAAAATTTAGTAGAAAATTAAGAAATAAAGAGAAAAGTGTGAGAATTTGAAGAATTGTGAAAATTTGACTTTTT
>JAOQMQ010125053.1:0-12212 GCA_027563845.1 Erythroxylum subrotundum | reverse complement strand
CCATATGTTAATTTTAACATAAAATCTATGATAATCATGTTGAGTTATTAAGGATACTTAATTGCAGAAACATATCTGAATCCATTAGAATACACTTATTGAGTTGTTGCAACTTTTTGGCTTTTAGTCTCCTAAGAGATATGTACAAGTTATCCGTCTTTTCTAACAATGGGGTAACAGAAGAAATCCTGATTAGTTCTATTGGAGACTATAACCACTTATTTATATGTATAGTGCTTATTCCCAATTTCCCACCATAATTTCGAAATATTACATTAGAGTTTCTATACATTTAATACCCATACTTAATTAGCCGTTTTAGGCTTATTAACCTGAAACCTTAATAGATCACTTGTAATTTTAGGTGAAACCTTATAATAGCCTATGACATATATATATGTAAGTCCATTAAAAAAAAATTCGAACAACCTTCCATTTGGATTATATATATATGTTATAATAGACATTATGAGCTTAAAATTGCTATTATTATTAAATTATCTTTAAAAAATTTGTTCCATCAATCATTTAAATATAGGATCAAAGAAATCTTTGTCACAATTATTGTGACTAGACCCATTAGTGATCACATACATCAATATAATTAATGACATAGATCAAGTATGAATGTGTAGCACGAAAATTCCATGTCGTATGATCTTATTATGTCATTTTTTAACTAGTCCTATCTTATTCCTTAGTGAGATCAATTTAGACGAATTATAGTGTATACACTCAAACTCATTTATACTACATTATTAAATCATAAAAATCTATGACACATGTCAATAACTATAAGTATCCATATAAAACAAACTCTCACTAAACTAACATATCATCAAATGACATAATACCTATATGACTAGTGCGCTTATAAAAGACCTTAGGTGGTTAACCTTTAGTAAGCGAACCTATAACCATGGATTTTGTCTTAGCATGTTCTATAAACATATGATCACTCCTAATTCTTTATTCAACAACCAAGAACTTAATGTTGATGTGCTTTAACTTTCATAAGCTTTTATTGTTATTAGAATAAAGCATTGCTAACTGTCACAAAATAATTTAAATGGTCTTTCAATGCCATTTATAATTTGCAGCCTAGTGACAAAGTTTCGTAGCCATATCTTATGATTGCATGCCTCATAACATGCTATAAACTCAGTTGCTATGGTAAAAGAAGGTATAGGTGTTTGTTTAGTACTCTTCTAGGAATATCTCCTTTACTAAGCAAGTAGATATAGCCTGAAGTGGATATACGACTATCTTGGTATACCATGAACTCAGAGTCAGAATACCTAATGATATCTAAGATCTCTTACATGTGTAGTCTTTATTCTCCTAAGATGCCATATAACTCTTTTGGTTGCATCCCAATGATTCATTCTTAGATTGCTCAAATATTTGCCCAACATTCCAACAATGTATGCAATATATGGACATATACATACCTGAGCATATATTAGACTTCTTATAGCCAAAACATAAGGAATTTTTTGCATTTCTTTAGTTTCTAAGTCATTCTTAGGGCATTGATTGAGACTAAATTTGCCTCTTTTAGCAACAGAGGTATGACCTAATTTACTATCATGCATGTAAAATCTCTTGAGTACCTTTTTATTATGGCTCTTTTGTGATAACCCAATAATACCTTAAGCACGATCTCAGTGTATCTGAATCCTTAATATAGAAAAGGCTTCACTAAGATCTTTCATCTCAAGATTCTTTGATAGAAATTTTTTGGTTTTGTGTAGTAATTCTGTTATGTCATTAACATATAAAACTAGAAAAATATAATTTTTTTGGTTTCGTGTAGTAATTCTATTATTTCATTAACATATAAAACTAGAAAATATACTTACTTCCATAGAACTTATGATATATACAACCATTAACCAAATTTATCTTAAAACCAAAAGTGATGACAACTTGATGAAACTTGTAATACCATTGATGAGAAGCTTGCTTAAGTCCATAAATGTATTTCTTTAATTAGCAAATCATCTGCCTTGAATCTTTAGAAATAAAGTTTTCAGGTGCTCTATATAAAAATTTTCATTAATTTCACCATTGAGGAACGTTGTCTTTACATCCATTTGATGTAACTCGAGATCAAAGTGTGTCACAAGCGCCATTATAATCCTAAAAGAATCTTTCAAAGAAGTTGGTGAGGAAGGTTTTTTATAGTCATCCTTTATTTTAAGTAAAGTTCTTTGCGACAAGATGAGCATCATATCTCTCCATATTTCCATTTGAATCCCTTTTAATCTTAAATATCTATTTGCAACCATTAGGTTTTACACCTTTAAGAAAGGGACAAGATCCTAAGCATTATTGTCTCCTATGGACTTAATTGCTTCATTTATGACATAAATCCACTTTTGAGAACTAGAACTCTTAATCTCTTCGTGAAAGTTGATTGGATTATCTTTCACTATGCCAATGTTCTTGGAGGAACACAAAATAATCATCTAGAATTGCACTTCTCATCTCTTTAATGGACCTTCTTAATGGTATTTTTTCTTGAGGTTGATTAGGGAGATTTTCAACATTATTTTGTTCATTTGGAGTTGCTTCTTGGACAATGTTAGGAATGATACCTGATTATAGCCAATAACAATTGTAAGAAGATAATTGAATTCCTTTTCAAAAACAAAGTATCTAACCTTATCCCCTTTGAAACTCAACATTCATAAGGAATTTGACATTTTTTATCTAAAAAATAGATCTACTTGTGGGTTAATAACATTTTTAACCTTGTAATCTTTTAAAGTATCTAACGAAATAACTACTAATAGTTCTTGAATCTACTTTTTTTTGGGCCTATAAGGCATTGTCTTAGTTGGACAACCTCAAATATGAAAATGTTTTATATTAGGCCTTTTGGTTATCCATAATTCATAAGGGGTTGTAGTCATTGCCTTAGTTGGAACTCTATTGAGAATATAAGTTGTAGTCTTTAATGCCTGTCCCTAGAGTGAATCTGGTAAGGTAGTGCGAATAATCATCCTCTTTACCATGTCCCTTAATGTTCTATTTCATCTCTTAGCAATATCATTCACGCTAAGACTACCTAGCATGGTGTACTATAGGATGATACTGCAATCCTCTAGGAATTTGGCAAATAGGCCTGGATGTTATACACTTGAACCATCATATCTACCATAATATTCACCAACATAATTATATCTAACGCTTTTAATCCTATTGCCAAGTTAATTCTTAACTTTAGTTTTTAAAACTTTGAACATGTTCAGTGTTTATGGCTTCTAATAATTGAGATAAAGGTACCCATAATGTGAGTAATCATATATGAATGTAATAAAATATTTTTGAACATTCTAAGAAGGTGTAGGAAATGACCCACAAATCTATACATACATACATATATACATGAGCATATAGTGTATATATGTATATGTATGAATATATGTTGTAGGATATATAAAGATCTTTTGGCACCTAATCTCCTCATGTTATTTACTTCCCCTTAATAAACTTGACATAAACTTCAAGTATACACAGTCATATTCACGCCTGTGTATGTGCTCATGTATATACAAATTTCATTTCAACTTGGATACATGTTCACAGAGACCTATAAGGTCTAGGGACACGTTTGTGTATTATTTACACAGATAGTTATATGACCATGTAACTATATAGTGTAAGTCTGTGAAGATCACACACCTGTGTCCCTTCAAATGTCACATATTTGTGACCATCTAAATTGGCATCAACTTTTAAAAAACCCTATCTTCCTTGATTTTCTCTCTTTTTTCCGCCACTCACTGTCGTATCTCTCTTTTCTCCACCCTAGGCCAATGTTTCCTGCTTGATTTTCAACACCCAAGTAAGTTATTCCTCACATTTTACTTGATTTCTACTTGGAATTTTGGGTACTTTGACAAATTTTAGGGATTTTCATCCTTAAAATGTTAGGGTGATGTTGTGGTTTTATATTAAGGTGACTTAACCTATTTTTATGCTTGATTCTCAATTAGAAGTTGAATTATGTCCTTGTACATCTGAATTATTATATTAATTTGATGAATTGCATGAGAATTTGATGAAAGTTAATTTAGGGTAATGTTGAATTGTGATGATTTTTGTTAAATTAAGATTAATTTGTTGTTTTTCTAGTAATCGAATGTTGTTTTATAGTTTAATTTCAATTTAAATTTGTAGTCTTCATGAATTAGGTGTTAATTTTATTTATTATAATTTATTTTTTAAATCATATAATTGAATTTCTAATTTTAGTATTTGCTTTAGTAATTGCCTTTTAGGTTAATTTTTTTGGTAAATTGCATGTTTTAATCTTTTTCAAAATTTTCATTTGTTTAAATTTCTAATTATTTTATTTTGTTTTGTTTTGTTTTTATTACATTAGTTTTAGTTTAAGTTTAATTTTAATTGTGTATTTTCACAATTCCACAATTTAGTGAGAATATAAACCAAGTATGGTGAAAGTTTTTATTTGTATTTTTATCCATTATTTTCTCACACTTAATTTAGTTTAAGGTACAACGACAATATGACAAAGAACGAAGGAGGTACCAAGGAAAAGACAAAGAGGTGAAGGGTCATCTAGAATCCCGAGTGGAGCTTACTAGTCACAAAAGCAAGAAGTTGTAGTACATCAACCAAAGTGACATTACTTGTTGCATTTTAATGATGGAGCCTACAGGAAGCAATATTAAAAGCTCAAGGAGAAGAGGATTGGGACTGATAGATGTATCGATTGGGAGACACTGGAGCAAGTTGGCCTAGCCTATTAATTTCGATACTTAATCAGTGTTAGAGTATGGTCTCATTTCTTCGAGATTATAGAGCTCTCATACTGGGAGCTTATGCTCGAGGTGCTCTTCATGTTCTTATAAAAAGGTCACTATGATTGGCACCGGTTGAACATTACTCAGTTCAGGATGTTGGGGGAGATGATTAAAATGAGTTACACAGATTTCTCTGTGATGATGGGTCTTTACGATCAAGAGTTCATGGGATACAGAAGTACATAGCCCTACAGATAGGCTTTCTGTACAAGATGTGGCCTCTAGACGTCTGGGGTACCATCAACGAGAAGGATGAGTACAACCTAAATCTAAACCGTCTATCCTTTGACACCCTACACTCAGATACATCTATAGGATTTTGTGTTATACATTGAGTGGGCAAGGTGATAGCTTTAGAGTCATCGAAAACTTGGATGTCTTCTACCTATGGAGCATATGTGAGAGGATATCGATTCATCTGGGGTATGTCGTAGCCCAAATTTTCAGGTGTCAAAGTGAAGAGAAAAAGGTTGGGATTATCTATGTCAGGCCATATATAATGTAGTTAGCAAAGAGGATCAAAGCCTTCGGGAGGCTACCATTGATGAGGTTACTTGATACCATGGTCAGCCTCAATTTGGATATCATGAAAAATATGCACATGATATGTAAGAGGCGAGGACTAATGTGAGATATTTATTAACTAATTGGGCTTCTAGGCAAGCAAGCGCCTCTATGAGCATACGAAGATTGCCACAATATAATGGAGGAGTTATCGAGATAGGACTCGCCATCATTCTAGGCGAACAAAGTAGTGTAAGAGGACGCCAGTGCAAGATTGCTCAAGACACTTACACCACCTAAACGTCAGGACCAGTTGAAGAGGCCCTAGCTGGAGAACTATATGGGGCAGATCTTAAGATTCCAATGGACTATTTGAGTAAATCAAGTAGAACTGACAGAGTAAATAGAGAGACAACAGACACATGATAGATGGATGGAGGAGGTTTTAATGTAGATAGTGGGACACCTTGGGATATCCATACCACCTCCACTATTTAGAGCAACTGCATCATCTTTGGCTCTGCATCAGTATGAGACTCAAAGACCTGAGGATCCTCTAATGATCGACATACTAGACTCACCGAGAGATTGATGAATACAAAAACAGTCTGGATGCTCTAATTAGGGATGGTTGTACATAGTATCAAATAGACTCTTCACTGAATTTAGAACTTTGTAAATCTTATTGTTTAGGGAAGAACCAATTCATAACTTCCTCATTTTTACGCTTTTGTTGATATTTATTTATTTGTGATTCTATTAAGTTCATTGGGGATAATGTACAGTTTTAAGTATGAGGAAAGGGTTTAAAATTTCTTACGCTTATTGTAATCTTTTTATTAATTCATATTAACCGACATCTCAATTTAGTTAAGATCTGTCCAAACTAATTTATATTATTATTATTGATTATTGATTATTGAATTGAATTAGTATGGAAAAGGATGCAAGTTAGAATATACTTACTTTTATAAGCCATAATTTTAGTAATCATTAAGATAATTAATTTGAAAGAAAATTGCATATTATATTTACGAGCTTTTGAGCCTATGAGCAAATACATCACCATTTTAAGCTCTTTTATTCTTTAATATATGTTATCGTACATAGTTGGATGATTCTAGAACTTATTTCTATTATCTATATTGAAACCACATTTGTTAAATTAGATGCATTGAAATGATAAAGGCATTTAGATTTAACCCTTTGTTTTAGCCTATTTTCTTGATTGTTATCTTACCATATTTTATCCCTTAAGAGTAATCACTTTTAAGACTTAGCTTTTTTATTGATTATAACCATATTAACAGCCTTTAACTTATTTTTCTTAAAAGCCCGTTCATTAATTTTCAACCATAAAGGATTTACATTTACTTGATTTCTTGAAACTTATATTATATTAAAGAATAAAAAAGGTCTAATATTTCTTTGATTTTTGGTACATAGTGAATGCTTAGCAAGTATATATTTGTCACAAGCATTAAAAAAAGTAGTGTTAAAGTTATCGTACCAATGGAATTATGGTATTAAAGGCCTATTTGTGAAGAACTAAGTTTCATGCAATTTTGTTTTTATAAATTTCCTTTATTTTATTACCCTTTTATTTTTCTTGTCACACCTTTACATAGACCTCATTAAAACCTTGTAACAAGAACTTCTAATTTTTGCTTCTAGTTTACTTATCAGCGGTGGATATATGATTTTATTGCAACCTTATGGTTAATAATCCTCCTATGTATTGATTTAAGAGTTCCTTCACTTTCCATCCTAAACACTTTGAGTGTATTGAGTGAATCTTTAGTGAGGGTGTGAAAATTTATGCTTTTGATTTCAAAAAGATTATTTATGTGATTGCTCTTGATATTAAGTTAAGAAGGTTGGTTCTAGGATGACTTAAATCTAATTATATGTTAATTTTATTGATATGAAATGATGATTTAGGGTGTGGATGGATAAGTTGAGGTTAATAAGGGATTATTGCTTTTAAGTGAGGTTAATAAGGGATGAATGTTTTTAAGTTTGGTGATTTGAATTATGATTTGCTTGAGAACAAGCAAAAGCTTAAATGTGAGGATATTTGATAAATGATTAATTGACTATATTTATATATCAATGTTTAGTGTGTTTTGCTTATTATTTGAGAGTTCTAAGTACTTTTGGTACTTATTTTTCTTTAAGTGTGTTTTTAGGTAATAACTGCCATTATAGACTAAAAGGAGAAGAATTTGAGTAAACTCAAGGTATAAAACAGAAGAATTGAAGCAATTTTGGAGATACATGGCCGTGTATAGGGACCATGCAAGTCACTGTAAACGTGTAAAGCTTCGAAGATGTTGTTTATGCCTGTGTGAAGATACATGCTTGTGTATATGACATACACGATCGTCTTTGTAACCCATTTAAGCTTATACAATCATGTAAAGTCACAATTTAGAGGGAACTTTGAGATACATGGTCACGACTGTGTAAGCGATCGTGTATATTTCAAAACCTTACTTTTTTTCTATAAAAGGAAATTATAAGGCTAAAGAAATGGAGGAAGCAATTTTAAAGTTGGATTAGATACCAAAAAAGGACAGAAGAAGTAGTTCTCAATGGAGGATGAGGAAAACACTAATATTACATCACGAGATTCGATAGAAAGCTATTTTTGATCAAAATTTGAAGAAGATTTTATTAGAGATAAAAATGGAATATAGATTATGGATTCTTTTATTGCTAATTGTTCTTCTAAATACTTGATGCTGGATTTGTTTCCTACGTTTAGGAAATAATTTATTTAGTTCCTAGGTATGATGAACCCTAAGTCAAGATAGATAGTACGATATAGTCTTTTATTCAATGTAATTTTATTGATTGACTTATTTCGATTCAACTAGGTGTTTATATTTTTGAACTAATTATGTTTGAGATATTAGTCCAACATTTGATTTTATATGAATGAGATGGAGAAACTCTTTCGTTTAAATAGATCTACCATAGTTGGAAGGAGTGCATGCAAATCTAGAGATAGGTCAACCTAATAGTGAAATTCACGAATTGAGTAATAAAATATTAAAGGGTTTTTAACTAGAAAGAGATTTCAGTTAATCAATCAACAGTTAGCTGTTAATAATCTTGAGAAATATGTTAACATAAAATAGGAATTTTCACCGTCCAATAATCAATAATTTAATTGCATGATAAAAGGTTAATTGTTTAAGATATTTTAAGGTGATTCATCTCCTAGACACTACTTATTTGATATCGGGTAATTGAACTACTTTCTTGTCCTAGTTCATTATTATGTTAAACCTTAGTTTAGTTTGTTTAGTTTAATTTTCAGTTAAATCCACAACCTGATTCGATGGTTAGATAATAGAAAGAAGGTTGATACTAGTACCTACAGTCCTCATGGGAACGACCCATACTTGTAAGTACTAGCTACAACTACACCATATACTTGTGGTTAATATTTATAATATCATAAGCACACAACAATCACCTTTCTTTGGACCAACTTATAATTTACAAAGAAAGTTGAATAATTGTAACATATTTATCACCACAAGTATACTTAAATTTTGACCAAATAATAATTTTTCTTTAGGCTAATTATTATTCACACGAAATTCATTCGTACACAACCATCTTGATAATTTTAGAATTAATTAATCTAAAGAAAAGAGGTTACTTTTGTAACAAATTGTATTGATTAATTAATTTAAAATATCAACAACTAAAAATTAAAAAAGCAAATGCCAAAATTTGAATTTAGTTAATCAATTGCTGAAAATTAATATTATAATTCCATATTTTCTTGATAAAAAATAATTTTGTTTCAAAAAATATATAATAAACTTTTGGGCTCTAACAAGTGAAGAGAAAATCTTGGTGTTAAACTCTAGTTTCTCCTATACATAAGTTTTTTTAAATCATTTACTGGAGACATAAAAGGATGAAATGTTGTCAGCAAATAAACCATAAAAGTCTAGATAACAAAACAGTTAAAGCCACTAGTACATTAGCTGAAAAAACGTGTATAGGTGAAGAACAAACCCACTAGTTAGACATTATAATCTAATAAAATTTTACGTTCACTTCTCTTCACTATCTAACAACAACATAATCACATCATACACATATATTCTGAAAAAAAGGGCAAATTAAACAACTACTTATAATAATAATAATAATAATAATAATAATAATAATAATAATCCAATGAAAGGAAGGCATCCATTTTGGAACGACCACCCAATATCAATAAAAAAAGATTATATTTATGTGTGTGTGTGTGTGTGTGTGTGTGTGTACATATTTTATTAATCTAAAAAAATTAAAGCCACACAAATCTCAAAGAGACAAATCCTTAAACATAAAAGTAGCTTTAATCTTAACAATCCAATATAAAAGAGGCTCCAATACCACTTTTTAATTTTAATATAAAATCTATAATATGATCCCAGATCAATCATATCAAATTAATAAGGATAAATTTGTTAGGTCATAGGTCCTTTCCTGTATAGACAAAAAACCCATGTTTGTTCTCTTATTTTGGGAGTAAAAAATTGAGGTTCTTTAGCTCAAGCCCAAAGCTTATTTCTAGGCATAAATAAGCTTCTTATTGTTTTACTTTAAGTATAAATTAGGGTTAAAAAAAGGGAGAGTTGTGGGTTTTAAGGGCTAACTTACTAAAGTAAGGGTTAAACATGGTTTGATCTAGTTAATTTTCAAAAGGCATGTAGGGGACATCCAAGCTTCAATCTGAATGGTTCAAATCTTATTAGCTGCTCTAGTTTGCTAGAAATCATTGATGCATCAAACTCTTATTTTTGGGTGACATTTTCACTACTTCTCTTCTCTTGTGTTTTCATTGATGAATTCTTGTGATGTGGGGTTTGTACCCATTACTAATTGTTGGAATTGGGTATTTTGTAACCTTCCTTGATTAAAGTGGAGTAATTTGGCAAACTTAGTGCCCCATGGTTTTTCCTCTTCACATTAAGGAGGTTTTCCATGTAATTTTTTTTGTCATTGCTCTTGTGGTTATTTGATTATTTTCATCTATTTTCTATCCATTGATATTTATATAGATTGTGTTGATTTTGGTATAAGAAATTAGTTTTATAGGAATATTGGGTTGAGCAAGTTTGTGACTTACTAGTAATTGTACAATTTTAATAGCCCCTTTTCTCCAACATCTAGTATCAGAGCTATGAATTATTTGTTGATTTGTTTGAATCATAGATACAAGTGGTATGGTTAGTTTGAATGATATCAACTATCACCTTTGGAAAGGGAAGATGAAAGACATGCTATATGTTAAGAGTTGGCACTTACCAGTGTTTAAAGAAAATCCCACTAACACAATTGATGATTGGTGGAATTTTGAGCATCAACATATTTGTGCATATATTCATCAATGGTTAACTAATAATATATTTTGTGCGAAAACTTAGATCTCTATATAATAGTAAGACATGGAATAATAAGTTGTATCTAATCAAAAAGTTGATGGGCTTGAAAAACAAAAATAATGGTCTTATTTATGATCACATAAATGACTTTGAGAGTGTTATATAGTAGTTCCATAATATGAAGATCAAGTTTGATTATAAATTTTGGGGACTTTTGTTGCTTGGTACTCTGTTAGATTCAGATACATGAGATACTTTTAAAATGACCTAGGCAATTCTGCTCCTAATGGCAAAGTGACTGTTAACTATACTAAAATAAGTCACTTGAATAAGGAGATGAGAAGGAAGTATAATGGCTTGTTCACACAATCTGAAGAAGCATTATTTACTAAAGGTTAGGATGGTAAATGTCAGGATGGTAGAGGTAAAAGCCACAACAAGTCCAAAGGTAGATATAAAAGTATATAATTACTATGATAAAATGGGTCACATTTTGAAATTTAGCTACAAGTAAAAGAGAGATAATAAATGTAGCAACAAAAATTAGGATAAGAAGTAGGACAAGAAGGATCAAGAAATGATGATGGTATTGCTACTACAACCTGTAATGATCTCATCATTATCTACAATGGGAATTCAGTTAACTTTGCTAGTTATGAGACTAGATGGGTAGTTGACTATCGCGTTTCACTTCATTTTACATCAAGGAAGGATTTCTTTACAACTTATACGTTAGGTGATTTTTGGTAATTGAAGATGGTAATGAGGGCTTGTTAAAGGTTATAGGCATCAAAGATATTTGTTTAATAACCAATATTGGAGCAAGGATTTTGCTTAAAAATGTTAGACATGAACCTGATATTAATTTAAACTTGATCTTTATAGGTAAGCTTGATGATGAAGGCTTTTAAAACAGTTTTAGAGCGGGACAATGGAAGCTTACAAAAGACTCTCTAGTGGTTGCTCTTAGGAAAAAGAACTCAAGCCTCTACATGATTTAAGCTTTAATTACAAAGGATGACATTCATGTTTCAAAAAGTGACCCAGCAAGATTATGGCATAGATGTTTGAGCCATATAAGTGAGAAGGGGATCAATTATTTAATAAGAAAGAATTTGCTTCTAGAAGTGAAGAGTGTGAAGTATAAAAAGTGCCCTTACTACATGGTCGAGAAATAAACTGGAGTTTCTTTTAAAAGTTACACTTCGTAAAAAAAATTAAGTTTACTCGACTTAATTCATTATGATGTTTGTGGACCGATGAAGGTAAAATCTCGTGAGGATACTGTTCGACTCCGAACTTTTCGTGAAAGATTCGAACTATTGAATGAGAAATTTTGGTGATTAGTCACGAGTAAAGAACTAATGAATGAAAGTTCTTGAACCAAGAATTTATAGATAAGAGTACAGTAGGGAATAAGAAATGTGGATAGATTCATGATTTGCTAGGGTGTTTTGGTGGATAAGAGAGTTTT